>JAVXUL010159521.1:0-13479 GCA_035590515.1 Trichilia minutiflora | reverse complement strand
TTAAATAATATAATATTATCTATACACTTCCTAGCATGCAGTTTGCTAGGAAGTGCATGTGTTTACTAGGAAGTGTACAAAGTACACTTCCTAGTAAACACATACACTTTCTAGTAAACTGCACGCTAGAAAGTTTGTAAATGGTTTACAAGCAAATAAAAAAAGGGTAATTTCGTCCAAAAATATTGATAAAAGCTGAAGTTGACAGGCACTATTTCTTTTGGTCATTTTTTATTATCAACTTTGAACAGTGATCATTTTTGCTTAATTCCCATTTAAATAAGAGAAACCATTTCAGCATCATATTTCATTATACAGGAGTAGATATAATGAAGTATTAATATTCGGTATATTTCTATAATTATGCACTCTTTTAAATTGAAAACCATTATATCTGATATGCAGAAGCAAAATATATCAAGTACACGACAAATATACCCTCATACTCATAGAAACATATCGAATATTAATACAAAAGCAGATACAGGAAATCACCATTATATCTGCATATTTAAAATGGAACATATTAAATATTATTACTTCATATAAATTTCAATTACAAATTATACTAAAATTAAAAAACAGCATCACATCCAATTAACAACTAATAAAAACTCACCAAACAATTCATTAATTGGAACAAAGAGATATTGATTCTCTATAGGTAGCATAATTGTGTCTAATATCAAAGTACTTACTACATTATTTTCTAAACACATTCTCTCCTTGCGACTTGCGAGGGAATACATAAATTTCCCTCGATAACCAAAAAAAAACCTCACTTAAAGTACTTTAACAACCATTTTACACAATTTAATTAGCACAACTTATTCTGTCTCATTTTTTATTGGATAAATATATTCTACGTACGTCTACAAAAGTGATTCGTTACTATAGTACTTTGAGGATATCTGATTGTGATTGTATCTTATATATTTGCACACTGTAAAGAAACGAGTATATAATAACTACTATAAATCAAATAATCCACAACTACATGTCTAGCTTTAAGATCCATAAACTCCTCTTTTCCTTTAATTTTTATCACAAATTCATACTTAAATACAGAAGCCACATTACATATCCTAGATAATTTAATCTGTTCATTAACAACTACTTATGCCACATTAGTTAAGTACAATTCTTTTTGTGTTGGTTACCTCTCTTTATTTATGAAATCATCATTATAACACGCATCATGTGAACTTAACTAGCTAAGTAATAAAAAGAAGTGTGTATATCTTAACAAGGAGTTAATACTTTTCGTAATGTTAACTGTTATCATATTATATCTTCGTAATAAAAAAATGTAATCTAGCTTACCTATAAAATTAGACTTCATGTTCTAAATAGTTAACAGCATTTAGGTGTATTCCCTCAATTTATCAATATACTGAGTGAATTCGAATATTTGATATACTTTTATTGCAGGAAAGTAACCTTGCTTGAATAGGTTTATAAACCTGGTACACATAGTGAATTTTGCTTTGATATTCCCAACTATATGGTAAATACAAAATCCATGAGTTGTTTAAAAAAAAAATTGCATTAATTCCCTTCTCAATACGGTTGTACTAATATGAAATGATTATCCATCGATCCAATGGCTTGTCAAACCTTAAAAAAAAAAAATTCTCGCGATGCATCATTTTTTGAATTAATAATGTCAAATATCAATGGGTTTAATTATTGTCAAATATCAATGGGTTTAATTATTATCATCAAATACTTTTAAAACCAATTAAGTACCACGAAACGGTTATTTAAGGAATGTTCCATCAATGACGATAATCAGATGAATAATTGTGTAAAATCCTCAGATGCAAACATCAATGGACATGATAAAGTATAAAAAATGATCCTCCTTGGCCTATTCTATAGTCCACACTATACCTAGATTTCTCTCTTGCAGTATGTGACAACACAAAACAAAGTCTTCGAAAAGATTTTTCTAAATCACCATACATAAGCGTTAATATTCTTTCTTTACCAAGCCATGTCTTATGATATGATATCCGAACTCTATATTCTTTTTTAATATCATCAATAATATTACGTGGAGTGTAAATTCGACTAGCATCTATAAATTTATCCTATACTATCAATGGAATCATATTACTAGTTACTTAATAGTACCCATTCTATAATTAATCATTTACATATGTATGTATCATATCTAAATCGAAACAAATGACTTGAAAATATATGCCATCATCTATCTTAATAGTCCACATATGCCAATTACAAAAATTTATTACAAATCTCATATCATACTAATCAATTGTAAATTTGTAAATCCTCAGGTGGAATTGACTTTTCATTGCCATTAAACTTAGCCTCTACTATAATTCTTACTTCCAGCAAAAAATTTAGCCAACATGTTGATAATACATTCTACACATTCATCATTATCTTCAGTGGAATAAAAAGTAAATGCTGACTGTTTTGATTTGACCTTACGGGAACTTCCATTGAGTTATCGGGATCATGAACATCCCATGTTTAGTTGGGTTTTTTATCATAATAATTTAGTCCACATTCACACTCAAAGGGAACATCGAAGGCATCAAATTGTCGTTGGTTGTCAACATAATCTTTTATACAGTCATTATTATGTCGTATAGTAGAATAACTCACATCAACGGTTGGCTCATTATCTAAAATTCAAGGAGAATTCTAGAAAATATGTCTACTAGTTGACTCATATCTTGGTGGGATATCAAAAAATATATAATTTTGATTGTTATCTCTAAAAGATAGAAACGATTGTGTATGAAATCCTGTCATAAACTGTATTGGTTTTGCATGATTTACGGGTTCAATAGTAATTAATAGCGTACATTGTTCCCTATCATCATTTATATAGACATTCTTGACAGTGATAAAAGCCTTAAAGTCTAATTTATTTATAATGTCAGTAGGCATAAGAATCCCCAAATATATAACTTCTATATAGTACGTTCTTATTTAACAATTATTTTTTCTTGATTAATCTAAAACAACTTGTATAAAATCAGCAAGCACTGTTCCTATGTTATTTAACGGTCCATATAAATGCATTTTATAAAATCTCCTACGTAATGCTCTATAATATTTGGGTTTTTTTCTTATGAACCTCTGTGTTATATAAGTAATGCGATTCAATCAATCATATTTGCATTACAATCAATTTTAAATAACTATTACGTAACCAACAGATTTATTGTGGGCATTTTCGATAGGAAAAAAAGAAGATGTTATAATTAAAATAGTAAACTAAGTTCTATTATGAACTTTCTAATAAAATTCTAAAAAATAAAATAATTTCTTTAAGAGGATTAATAAAATAAAAAATTTTTATCTTTAACTGATGTATACTTGTAGTCCTATCAAACGGGACAGTCTGGCTTGATTCGACTTGATCCATTATAGGGTGATCTTAAATAGATTGAGCTGAGTCAGCCTATTTATTATGTGAGTTAATATTTTGTTAGTCTTAACCTAGTCTGCAGACCAACGGGCCCAAACGGATTGGCCTTTAGACCGATTTTAAGAATTTAAAATTTTAAAAAAATATATAAAATATATTAATTACTAACAAATACAATATGTCAATAGTAATAATAAATCTATATTTTAAATAAAATATAAATTAACTATATTATAATTTGATACATAAAAATTTTAACAATTCAAATGAAAGTTTCATCAATAATTATAAATCAAAATACATAATCTTAAATCTCAATATCAATAAATTTAACACCACTAAATATTAATAAATAATAAATCTAATATATTATTAATATTCAAATATAATAAATTATCATTTAAATATATAGATTCAAAAAAATTAGATTTAATTTTTTTAATTAAATAAATAAAATTATAAATTAAATAAATTTAATTCAGGTGTTAAATTAATCAGATTAAATAAATTTGTAATTAAATAAATTAATTTTATTTTTATATTAACCCACAAAAAATGATGGGTTAAATTTTTTAAAGGTTAAACAAATATGGCCGTAAACTGTCAGCCCACAGGCCTCTGTACTTGCATCTATTAAATTTTATATATAATATATATTAGTTTTTGAATTTTTAAGCATATTACACAATATTTATGTACAAATTTATTTAGTCTTAAATTAATAGCGATTATATTGTTGTTATTTTATTAAGAATTTTATAATCTAATTATATTATAATCATATAATATTAGTATTTCCCTCGTATTCATTTATATTCGGAGACAAGAGGCGAAGTCCCAACGCACAACCGATCTTTCTCATTCCGATAAACATTTCGCAAAACTATTTTAAATTCAAATCTACGTTTAGGGTTGGAATTTTCCTCTATCTCACCTCACTTATCTGCAAACATCACCTAGAAATGCGAATTCTTGAGCAAATTACAGAATCCCCGTTTTCTTTAGTTCCTAGATCACAAAACCCTAATTCAAACTCCTCGTCAATTCTCAAAGGCGGGTCCTTTTTGGGTTCTGGACTTTATAATTGGCTTTTTGAGTGTCACGGGTTCTTACATAACGTGGTTTTGATTTTGTCTTCTCTCCTTTTTGTACTCTACCTGTCTTTTCAGGCGAGAAAAAGCTTCGCGAAGCTATCAAATGGCCGATCCCATATCATGATTGCTTATTATGGTTGTCTTTGGCTTGTTAGCTTGCTCAATCTTACTTGGTGTTGCCTCCAGGTTAGTGAGTTTTCTGTCCAGTTAGTAAATTTCTTAGGTTTGCAGTGACATTTGTAAGGGCACAGTTATTTGTGGAAGATAAAATAAATTTTTTTACAAAGTGATTTTACAAGCTTCTTGAATCAATGCATATTTGATATGTTTTGAACTTGTAAATACCAAATATTTTACAATTGCGGCCCTGTGGGCCTTTTTTGGTGTATGTTTATCTGAGGAGACTAGACTTGATGGTGAATTATGGGTGCTCTAAAATTTATTGAACAAATTGCACGTTCATAGTTTCTATACATTTGATGCGAGGTAATGAAACAAATAATTTTCTTCTTTGACCTTGTGGTACATGAAATTGGTTGATGAGATTTTCTGTTTTAAATTCAGGAAAGAACTTTGGATTACTGGAGTGAGGATATATGGCAATTGTGAGTGGATAAGATATTTAGTGTTTAGGTGTATTTTATCTGGCTTAATGCTGTTCTCTATTTTAAGTGTTCTCAATTTTGTTTTTGGCTTATGCAATTGAAATGGATGCAATATCTCATTAGGCTGTCATCCAGTCTACTTGGAATGAAGTCTGTGGAGGGGTAGTTTAAATTTTAGAATTTACTAGTTGCCTTCAGTTAAGAGTAATGTAATACAGTTTTATATCCTTTGAGGATGCCTGATACCAGTGCCTGTTGTGAGTTATTGTTTGAGTTAAATTTTCTTTGCTGACACAGGTATGGGAGTGCACTCCTGGGAAGGAAGTTGCATGGAATATCTTGTCTTTGTTTACAACATCTGGAATGCTCTTTTTGGAAGTCAGCTTACTTGCCTTTCTATTTCAAGGGAATTATGCAAGCGGGTTGGAGGCTTTAACAAGGACCTTTGTAGTCTCAGGACTCATTGTTGGGCTGGATATACTCCTCAAGGTATTTCTATTACACTGAAATGGGTTTCTTATTCTTGTTGCTATCTGTATCTATTATTGACAATAGGGTAGAACATATGACTGAAGGAAATGTGATGTCTTTTCTCTCAGTATATTTTTCTAAAGCATACTCTGGAATATACTCAGGTCCAGCTTTAGTTTGGTGGTCCTTATGTAAACTGTTACAGAATTAGACTAACATTATGGCTCATATATGTTCAAGCTTTATTTATTGACGTGCTTGTGCTCATGCTTTGCAAATTTTTATCATGTCAGTTCCCTCCTTCACCTTTTCCTTTTTATTATTTATGTTAAACTTGTGATCATGTAGTTCTTGTTGCCAAATATCTGCTCACACATGGTATGTGGATTGTTCTTTCATTCCTGATATTTCTGTTTCAGGCAGTTTACCTTTTTGCATTTGGGATCCCTCTGTTCGTAGACAACAATGAACAATCACATCACGTGAAATGGGGCTTATGGGTTGTCCATAGGCTAGTTCTCACAGCAGTGTACGGCTTCATTTTGTTCATGTACCACTCGAAGTGGAGAGAAAGATTACCTGGTATGTCAAATGTATGCATGTTGTTGCAAGTGGTTTCTGTGCCCATTTAACAGTTGCACATTATAATCTGGTGTCTGCTTTCCTTTTCTGCAGCAAGACCTGCATTCTACAAGTATATCAGTATTATGTTTATCTTGAATGCACTTTCACTATTTGCTTCTGGGATTTCTGGGAATGGAGTTAGCTTTGGAATGTGGTAAGTCTGGATCACGCTCATTAATACAAGAATTCCATCAATGACCTATATATATTTGTCATCCTCCAGTTCTCCTTGGTGCCTAGTTTATTAATAATACTATTTTACAGGCTGTATGGCACCACAATTGTCTGTTACCATACATTCTATCTTCCACTTCTATATGTAACATTCTTGGCAGACTTTTTCCAGGTAATTAACATCATTCATCAATTGCAGTAAATCATTTTATTTATATCAATTCCGACTGGTTCATAGTCATCAATTTTGTTGACTGTCTTATGGGAAATAATTTGAGGATATATTCTGGTATAGTCACGACTCATAATTGTTGGTTTTACTATTGATTATATAGGAGGAAGATTTGCATTTAGAGAATGTGTACTACTCTGAAATGAAAGATGCCGGGGTTTTTGACGCTGATTGGGAATGAGACAGAAGCAATTGTGGTGGTTGTAAATATTTGTAACACGCACCAAATTAGAATAATGCGGAGTTTGAAATCATATTTTGATAAATATTTGTATGGTCTAATTTTGCTTTTGCAATCACAAACCTAATAATGCATGATATCAATGCCTGCAGTGGTTTCCTTTTAATGTGCCCTATCTTTAAAATCTGGGGTTTATCTGCAACAATCTCCCTCGTATGTTACGAATGTATGATTAAAATAAATGAATCTTGTTTAATTGCTTTGAAAGTTCCAAATGATAGAAAACCTTCGATAATAATACCAATAACATTGGGTCGTTAAATGGAATTTACATGAAAACAAATTTTCTAATCAGTTGTTTTTCAAAAAAAAATTTTAATCCGTGGAAAAGTTCGAACCGACAGTATGTTTAAAACTCGATCGGTGATGTAATATTTGGAAAGGAATCAAGAAAATTCATAGATTGTTTTAGATTTTTATAAAAAATGCATCTTCTAAACTTAAATGTAGGGTTTAGAGATTATGTTTAAGATTCTTATGTTAATAAATCATATATTTAAAAAATTATATTTAAATTTGCCTATTAATATTTAATTTCTTTTATAAATTATTGAATCTTCTTCAAAAATTAAATGGGGTAGGTGATTTATATATGTATATATATATATATGAAAATTTTTAATTTATCAAAATTCAGATAAGTGTTAAACAGTTATTATATAAAAAAAAAATTAAATAAAATCTACAATTTAATCCTCCAAACATCTCAACAAAGATAACCTTAAAGGAGATAGATGATATTTACTCTTTTTCTATTGTTAAATAAAAAATATCAAATTTAATTATCACATATTGATATATGGATAAATTAAGGTATGTGTTTTTTCGTGAATTTGAAATTTTAAGTGTCAAATTTTAAATTATAAGCTTAATGTTTTAAATTTTAAATTCACATTAAATTTATGAATATGTTGATATACTTTAGTTTATAAAAAAAATGTCACATGCATTTCAAATAGATAATAAATAAATTAATTTGTCTATTGTCACTTGTCTATGTGATTGGAATTTTTAGCTTATCTGTAGTCACTTGTCAATGTGATTTCAATTTCCAGCCATTGTTTGAATGGTCCACAAAGAGGCAGATGGAATGGAGAAAGAGACTGAGAAGTGATTCTCAAAACTCAAATATTGATATCCACATGCTCTTTTCAAACATATCAACTAATTGAGTTGGTTTTATTTGATTTTCTTGCTTCCAAATAGAGCGATGCTTCCTTTCTTTCTCTCTTCCCTTTTCTTTTTTTTTTTGGTCAATATTATTTTATGGTGGTCTTTATTTGCAACCAACAAGGTTTGTTCTACTTTGGGATTTAATTATACTTACTTTTAATTAAATCCACCAAACTGTTGGATAATAAATATTACTAAGAGTTAAATAAATATAATTATTTAGCAAATATTTTTATGGCTATATTTTAAAATTAAATAAGAAAACAACAATTATATTTATATTTTTATCATTTTCATAAGAAAATGAAAATATTGATATTATTATGCAACTTTTTATATGGGACTTAAGCAATTTGATTACTCATTATTTGTTACTGAAAAAGTAGTATATTCTTGCTCTATTATATATTTATTTCTCTCCTCGTCGTGTGAAAATAATAATAATAATAATAATAATAATAATAAAAATAAAGAAACATATCATATTTAACAAAAAATATGCGATTATCTTAAATTGTTCTAATTTTACTCCTTACTTTATAAAGAATATTTCTTATTTTTTATTTTCCAAAGTGGGCTTGTGGTATTAAGTGACATCTCAGGATTAAATTATTTTAACTTATCTCTATTTGTGTGCTAAATGATACGCTATGGTGTAGAGTATTTGGCATTACATCTTTTAGGCCATTTGACGTAATCTTATAAGTTATAACCATTAGATGGTTATTAAGGTGTCAGTGCCTCCTCCTTAATTGTTCTTAATAATTTTTAGGGTACAAAAAAGATAAGAGACAGTATCTTTATTTTGACCATTAGTTTATCCTCTTACAAGAATAATGGTTTGAAAATTTCAATATTGCCCAGACTTCAGATGTAGAAACACCAAAATTTTTTTAATAACATGTTTTAAAAAAACAAACAGAAGGGATAATATATGAATATCTTGACAGTAAAATATATATATATATATATATATATATATATATAAAAATGATTACTGATAATCTTACATAACTCTTTCTTATATATATTCCATCCAATGTATCTTCATGTTCAGAGAATATATGACCTCAGATAAATTTTATCTCGGGAATTCTTCTTTTTAGGGATTCTATAGTCCCAGTAAATTTTATCCTAAGAAATCAGTATTATATGAGAATTAATGACACCTCAGGATTCTCACCGTCTCAAATGTCACGAAGATTGAGATTTCTTCTCAGGCATAGCACGGTCATACACAGCACACCTCAGACATTCAATAACAGTAACTAAGATAAGTTACTTTCCTAGAGATCCGAATAGCTTCTCAAAACTAGTTTGCAAGCAATCCTTGATCAGCAAACATATGCCCCCTCTTTCAAATCAAAAATAGGAATGGTTGCTGACAGTTGACCCCTTAAATACACCCATCCCATCCTCTGATTATTTTCAGATGATGGGATGGTGTCAGCCTATACTCCTGCAGATGTGTCAGCATCATTAATGAAATTCGACTGCACACTATCCCATGTCAGACGTCACGTCTTTCCTATTCTCCGATGCCAAGTCACTGTTTAGGAGGGAGGCACTATATAAGGCCATTTTCTTCAACTTGAGGGGGACTTTTTTTGTACTTTTGGACTTTTTTCAGAGGACTTCTTCTTCGACTTTGGAACCTCACTGGAAGTTTACACTTCAAATATATATTTTCGTTTGGTAGCCTTGGGGTAAAAGATTCCACACACTCTTTCCCATTTTCAAGCCATTTTCGGTTTTCTCTCTACTGCTTTTGTCGAAAATCTATATCTTTTTTCCTTCGCATTATTTCTGACTTAGGCATCGGAGTTTTCCCGTCGGAAACCTCTCCCAGCATCACTCCATAAGTGTTTGTTGTCTTTGTAGGCTTAAGAGGTGGAGCCTCGCTGAAAACAGCTATACTTTTAGTCCCTCTCCAGTGAAAAAATCTCCGTTTAACGACAACCACATCGTCCTCACACCTCACCAGCTGAGTCATTTCTCGTTGGCTGTATGAAGGGTCCACGGACAATTCTCGCACCAACAGCTAGCATCGTCTCATTCGTCTGTGGGAATCAAACAAAAAATCATCGAAGCACCATGTGCGTAGGAAGAAAGGAGGAATGATCATTTTTTGAAGACTTCTGAGAAAATATTTCCTGCAATTTTTTCTTAGAAAAATTCGAAGATAAAAGAAAGAAGACAAGCAGAGGAAGGTTCCAACTCTAGCAAAAGTATTGTCCGTGTAGGAGGTAAACACGTAGACAGGCTTCTAGCCAGCAGGGTTGAAGCGCTGGAGAGGGAACTATTAGAAGTTAGGAGGCAACTGTCCAGGAAACCCGTCTCTTTGGGGGAAGAGAGGACGCCTCTTGTTCCTGAAGGGCAAGAAAGTTAAATTCTCCGAAGCGATCGTGCAGAGAGAGTTCAAGGAGTTAGGGAGATGTATGGCTATGTGCCTGAGCAAAGACTAACACCTGAGCAGAAAGAGAAGGTCAAGGTGATTGAGAGGTCCGAGGAATTTCGTGTGCCTCAGGGGATTAACACCCCCTTTAAGATCTATGAAGGATGTAAACACCGAAGAAATAGGAGTGGCGGCGATTTCAGAAGGATAGGTCAATCGAGAATTGAGCCTAACCTTACTTCCTCAGATATGAGGTGTTACCTCAACGAGAAACATGCCCGGGAGAAGGAAGCAGCAGCAGCAGTCAGTCGAAAGGAGATGGAAGAATGTGTAAAGAAAATACTGGATGAAATGGGGGCTTACAACATCCCTGCTCAGGGAAGGAATCTAGAAGCTAACCAAGCTCCCCCCTATAGTTTCAGATCTCCTTTTTCAAAGGAGATATTATCCTTAGTCCTTCCTGGAAAATTCAAGATATCCCATTTGCCTCCCTACTCAGGAAAAACTGACTCGTCCTTGCACGTTGACACGTTCAAGGAGATGATGCTGATTCAGGGGTTAACTGAATTGCAAATGTGTCGTCTTTTTTCCCTGACTCTAGAAAGGCCAGCAAGGCGTTGGTACAAAAGTCTACCCCCGGCTAGCATCACTAGTTTCAGCCAACTGGTGACGCTCTTTAAAAATGAGTTCAGGGGAGCCATGGCCACTAGTCAAAATTTGAGCACGTTGTTGTCAATACGTCAGGGAGCAGGAGAAACGCTGAAAAACTTTGTGTGTAGATACCCCAAAGAAGTGATGGAGTTGGGGGCCTACCATCACCCTTTGGCTCTAGAAGGGTTGAAAAAGGGTCTGCGCCTGGAAAGGGCTTGGTACGCTGTCCACCGGCGCACCATGGATACGTATGAGATAGCTCGACTGGAATTGTTAGACGAAATCGAGATTGAGGGTGAGATGATCCTAAGAATGAAGGAAGAATCTCGCCCAGTCCCAGCCAGAAGGGAACATCCTCAGGAGATGCGCCGAAGAGAAAAAAAGAGATCGCTATGGGTATCAAAAGTATAATAGAGGATATAAGGGTCAGGGAAAGCTTCCATCCCGATACCCCAGGGATGAAAGGCCACCAAAGCAACATCAGGACAGGAACTCTCCCAGGAGAGTGAAACAAGTGGCCACTCAAAACTACACTCCATTGAAGGCTCCTCTGTCCGAAATTTATGAGTACGCAAAAAGTCGGGGTCTCTTGGCCCCCAATCCCCAAACCATGAAAACAAAGGTGCCTAAGAGGACCAAGGGTCGATTTTGTGAATTTCACAAAAAGCGTGGTCACACCACTGACTAGTGTGAGGATCTGAGAAATTAAATCGAGGTATTAGTCAAAAATAATTATCTCACGAACTATATTGATTCTTAGTACCTCCTTCCAGGGTCTGGGCAGCATCAGGACGGGAAAGACTACCCTGGACATGATCCTGGTATCATAGTCATCTTAGGAGGTCCAACCCTTATTGGGATCTTTAATAGCTCCAGCAAGAATTATGCGCACTACTCATTGCCCAACCACTCCTAAGACATCCATGTGATGAATGTGCGGGTGGACAAAAGGCCTAAAATCACCACCATTGCCATCAATGTTCACGGGTGAGGATGAAGTGGGGTTTCATTACCCCTACGATGATGCCTTGGTGATGACAATGAGGTTTGCTTCCAAACAGGTCAGCAGAATTTTGATTGACACAGGGGTTCATCCTGGGAAGGCCCTTTTTAAGGAATACCAAAGTAGTAGAAAGCATCCACTACTTAAAGCTAAAATTTAGGGCTGGAGAAGGGATTGGTATCATAAGGGGGAGTCAACGAGAAGTTAGATCATGTTTCAACACTTCTTCCAAGCAGGCTTATTGCACTCGTAAGAGATCATTGAAAGCTTCTCCTGACCAGACCATGAGTCCTGTAAACTTCAAAAGAACGAGATTAAGGAGACAATATGCAGCTTCTACTAGCAATCAGGTCAGGGAGAGCGAGGAGCCACTAATTCCCAGGTTAGAACCAGAAGAAACCCTGACCGACGTGGTTTTAGACTAGCAGCACCCTGAAAGGATCTTGAAGATCGGCACAACTGAGCCCTGAGCATAGACAAAGCATGATAGAGACCCTGAGGCGAAATGTGGATATATTTGCCTGAAGTCACTCTGATTTGCCAGGTATCAATAACGGGGTTATGACTCACTAGTTTGCAATTAACCCTTCACAAAACCCATCCGCTAGAAGAGGAGAGTCTTTAACCCTGAAAGGCAAAGGGCCTTCAGGGAAGAGGTGGATAAGATACTCAAAGCGGGATTTATCAGGGAAGTAAAATACCCAGGTTGGTTGGTCAATGTTGTGTTGGTCAAGAAAGCTAACGGAAGCTGGAGGATATGTGTCGATTTTACTGACCTAAATAAAGTATGCCCAAAAGACAATTTTTCTCTACCCCGAATCAACCAGCTAGTGGACTCTATGGCAGGACATGAGCTATTAAGCTTTATGGATGCATTCTCAGGATATAACCAAATCCCGCTGCATCCACCAGACTAAGAAAAGACAGCCTTCATCACTGATCAGAGGTTGCACTGCTACAAAGTTATGCCTTTTGGTCTAAAGAACACTGCGACCACTTTTCAAAGGTTGGTGAACAGAGTTTTTAGGCCTTTGATAGGAAAATCCATGGAATTTTACGTGGATGATATGATTTTAAAGTCCATCAAAGCTGCAGACCATCCTTTCCACCTAAACCAGGCCTTTTCACTTCTCAGAGAGTATCAAGTGAAGTTAAACCTCGAGAAGTGTGCCTTTAGAGTCAGGTCAAGAAAATTCCTGGGTTTCATGTAGACCTGTCAAACGGACCGGGCCGACTCGGCTCGGCCCACTGCAGACCGACACTTAAACGGACCGAGTCGAGCCGGCCCACTTATTATGCGGACCAATATTTTGCTGATCCTAACCCGACCCGCGAATTAACGAGCCTAAACGAGCCAGCCCGCGGACCGACTTTAAAAATTTTTAATTTAAAAAAATATATAAAATA
>JAVXUL010159510.1:0-13479 GCA_035590515.1 Trichilia minutiflora | reverse complement strand
CGGTCTAGTACATTAGTTCATTAACTTGTACCCATGTGTTGACTCTATATCTCATATCATAACATATCTCATGTCATTATTAGTCACTACACATACTAGTCTTAATGTATTGTTATTGCCCTATCCACAAAAATACTTGACTAGGAACACTTTAAGAGTAGTATTCAACTAATTGAATCCACCATTCTTTTATTAAATACACAAATATGTAATAACAATATATATATATATATTAATTAATAATGTCACAATACATAATATCCTAAATACCCAATATAACCATTGGATTTTAGGGCATACACTAACAATCTCCCACTTGCACTAAATCCAATCTTCTATGTATCTAATACCCAAGGATCTAGTATGATGATCGTGTTTCTGTTGTGTCAAAGTTTTTGTCAATAAGTCAAAAATATTATCGTCTGTTGGTATTTTGTATATCTTCACATCTCTTCTCTCGATAATCTCTCGAATAAGATAAAAGTGCCAAAGTATATGTTTAGGTTGTTGGTGAGATCTAGGTTCCTTAACTTGAGCAATAGCCCTATTATTGTCACAATAAAGCTCTATTGGGCTTGCAAGGATTTGGATAACCCCTAGCTTAGTGATGAACTTCTTGATCTAAACAACTTCCTTTGCTGCATCAAAAGTAGCTATATACTCAGCCTCTATCATAGAATTAGCTACTATACCTTACTTGGAACTTTTCCAGCTTGTAGTTTCATTATTAAGCAAAACATAAAACCTGATTGTGATCGTGAATCATCTTTATCAGTTTGGAAGCTAGCAACAGTGTAACCCCTTACAACGAGTTCTACTTCACTTCCATAAACTAAGAAAGTATCCTTAGTTCTTCTTAAGTATTTAAGGATATTTTTCACAGTTGTCCAGTGACGCTCACCTGGATTAGCTTGATATTTGCTTGTTACACTCAAAGCATACGAGACATCAGGACGAGTACATATCATGGCATACATGATAGATCCTATAGCAGATGCATAAGGAATCTTTTTATGTGTTATTTCTCTTTCGATGTTTTAGGACATTGTTTTTTAAAGAGATTTATTTCATATGACATAGGTAGAAATCCTTTCTTGGATTCTTGCATGCTAAATGTAACGCCTGGTCCAAGTCTGTCAACAATATTGTTCGCTTTGGCCTAACCCTTGAGGCCTCACGATTTTGTTCTTAGAATGGGTATATGAGGACTTCCCAAGAGGTTACCCATCTTGGTACTGCTCTTCTTCAAGCACGTTTAACTATGTAGTTTTTGGAGTTAAACTACCACCCATCCCAAAAAGCCTTGTTGATAATTTGGTTCTAACTCTACATATATAGCCCAGTAACTTTCTCTCCTATTTCGATGTGGAATTCTGTTTATCCCTGTCATCCTAGAAGACTGTTAGAAGCTTCTCCTTGCTCAGGCTCCCTTGTCTCGATGTCACTTTCCGCCCTCATCGGACCAGGATATTACAGGTCCACCCCCTTCTGCCTGGCTCGTCCCCGAACCACCACTATCGTACTAGAGGAGGGTTGGCTCTGATACCAATTATAACACCTGGTCCAAGTTTATCACCAATATTGTCTGCTTTGGCCCAACCCTTAGGGCCTCACGATTTTGTTCTTGGAATGGGTATCTGAAGACTTCCCAAGAGGTCACGCATCTTGGTACTACTCTCCTTCAAGCACGCTTAACTACATAGTTCTTGGAGTTAAACCACCACCCATCCCAAAAGGTCTTATTGATAATTTGGTTCTAACTCTACATATATAGCCCAGTAACTTTCTCTCCCATTCCGATGTGAGATTCGGTTCATCCTTGCCATCCTAGAAGCCTTCCAGAAGCCGCTCCTTGCTCAGGATCGGGATGTTACATTAAATCTCTTGAGCACTTTATCTATGTATATACTTTAACTTAGGCCAATCAATCTTCTTAATCTATCTTTATAGATCTTAATACCTAATATATAGGTGGCTTCACCTATGTCTTTCATTGAAAAGTTTCTTCCAAACCATACTTTTATAAATTATAAAGTAGAGATATCATTTCCAATAAGTAATATGTCTTCTACATATAATACCAGGAAGACTACAGTGCTCTCACTGACCCTTTTGTAAACACAAGGTTCATCTTCATTTTTAATGAAGTCAAACTCTTTAATTACATTATCAAAATGAAGATTCAAGCTCTGAGATGCTTGCTTCAATTCATGAATGGGTTTCTGTAACTTACAGACCTTTCCAACATTAATAAAACCTTCAGGTTACGTCATATACACTTCCTTTAATAGATATCTATTGAGGAATGCAGTTTGACATCCATTTGCCAGATTTTATAGTAATAGAATGCAGCTATTGCAAGTAAAATCAAAATGGATTTAATCATTGCAACTAAAGAAAAAGTTTCATTATAGTCAATACCATGAATTTGTTTAAAACCTTTAGCAATCAATCGCCTTTTAAAGGTATGTATATTACCATTCATATCAGTTTTCTTCTTGAAGACCCACTTGCACCCAATGGGTTTTACCTCTTCAAGTGGATCCACCAAGGTTTATACCTGAGTAATATACATGAATTCCATTTCAGATTTCATGGCTTCAAGCTATTTCTCAGAGTTTGGGCTTATTATTGCTTCTCAATAGGTTGTAGGCTCATGTTGATCCATAAGCAACACTTCACCATGCTAAGTCATAAGAAATCGATATCTCTTTGGTTCAAATGTGTTCTACTAGACCTACATAGGGCTTGTGTTATAGGAGCAGATTCTTGTTCAACAACAACTTGTGAACTCTGCCCAAGTTCCATCCAAGTCTCATCTTTTTCTTATGGATCTCGAACTTCTTTGAGTTCTATTTTCCTCCCACTAGTCTTTCTCAAGACAAATTCTCTTTTTAGAAAAATAGTATTTTGAGTAATAAACACTTTCTACTTAATTGGATTGTAGAAATAGTATCCATTAGTTTCTTTAGGATACTCCACAAAGAAATACTTATCAGATTTAGGTCCAAGTTTTTCAAAAGTTTGACGTTTAACGTAAGCCTCACAACCCCAAATCTTCATGAAAGATATACTGGGATGCTTACCAGTGCATATCTCATATAATGTCTTTTGTACTGATTTAAATAGAATAGGATTTAGTGTGAAAGCATCTATTGCTAGAGCATGTCCTCAAAAGAAAATCAGAAGATCTGTATGACTCATCATAGATCGAATCATATCTAATAAAGTTTAATTTCTTCTCTCAGATACACCATTCCATTATAGCGTAGGAGGAGGAGTAAGTTATAAAACTATTCCACACTCTTTTAAATGGTTATTAAAATCTTGGCTTAAGTATTCATCACCTCAATCTGATTGAAGTATCATAATACTTTTACCAATTTGATTTTATACTTCATTCTTGAATTCTTTAAACCTTTCAAAGGATTCTGACTTATGCTTTTAATAAGATATACATATCCATATATACTAAAGTCCTCAGTAAATGCGATGAAGTATTAAAATCCACCTCTAGCTTGTGTGTTGAAAGGTCCGTATACATTATTATGTATGAGACCCAACAAATCATTAGCCCTTTCACCATGCCCAGTGAATGGGACCTTATTTATTTTGCCCAATAAACAAGATTCACATACTTCATATAATTCAAACTCAAATGAATCCAAGAATCCATCTTTATGGAGCTTGGAAATACGATTCTCATTTATATGACCCAAATGACAGTGCCAGAGATATACAGGATTTAGATCATTCGATTTAGTCCTTTTTGTATTTATATTATAGACTGGCATATCAAGATTCAAAATATAGAGTCCATCAATTATATGTGTATTACTATAAAACATATCATTTAAATAAATAGAACAACATTTGTTTTTTATTATAAAAGAATAACCAATCTTATCCAAACAAGAAATTGAAATATTGTTTTTGGTTAATGAAGGCACATAATAACAATCCTCTAATTCTAAAACAAACCCTATGTGCAAAGCTAAAATATATATTTCGATAGCTAATGCAGCAACTCTTGCTCCATTTCCAACTTGTAGGTGTACTTTACCCTTTGTCAATATTCTACTCCTTTTAAGGTTCTGCACGTTAAGACAAATATGAGAACCACATCCAGTGTCTAATACCTATGATGTAGAAGTAGATAAATTGACTTTGATAACATAAATACCTAAAGTAGAAGTCTCACTTCTCTTTTTCTTCAGATCTTCCAAATAGACTTTGCAATTTGGTTTTCAATGTCCAGGCTCTCCACAACAGAAACATATCCCTTCCTTAGGTACTTTACCTTTAGGTTTTGGTGCAAATGTATCAGGCTTTGACTTGGACTTGTTCTTGTTATCTTTTTTCTTCTTGCCCTTATTCTTTTGTACCATCAATATATTACTGGGCTTAGACTTCTTCATATTTGCCTCAGTAGTTTGTAACATACTGAGCAACTCAAGAAGAGTCTTATCAATTTCATTCATGTTATCATTCATGATGAATTAACTGTAGCTATCCGGCAACGATTGTAGAATAGCATCAATGGCCAACTCTTGATCCAAAGGAAACCCTAATCTCTCTAGGTTTTCAATATACCCAATCATCTTGAGTATATGAGCACCAACTGAGGTTCCTTCTGATATTCTGCATTGAAATAGGGTTTTAGAGACATTATACCTTTCTTGGCGTGCCTGCCCTTGATAAAGTTTCTTGAGGTGTTTGTTCATATCAAATGCCTCCATTTTCTTATGTTGTTTTTGAAGATCTGGTATCATCGTAGCCAACATGAGACAATCGATGTCCAAGGCGTCATCTTAATGCTATCTATGAGCATCTTTCTCAGCCCATGGGGCATTACTAGTAGGTGGCTCAGGTATGGGATGCTATAGAATATAGAGTTTATTTTCTTGTTTGAGGACTATCTTCAAATTCCTGTACCAATTCAGGAAGTTTGTCTTATTCAACTTGTTCTTCTCAATGATCGATCGTAATGACAGTGTATATATTTTATTTGATGCCATAATAATAATCTACAACCAGATATACAAAAATAATAAGTATCATGCATTAAATCATTTAATGATATTAAATAACATTTCACTATTTTACCAAATTAATAACCCTTACATTAATTCAAAAAATTCTATACTAGAATTTTCTAGTGGACTAAGATCCATATTTCACTTTATCTTAGGTTAGCTTTAGTTAATCACCCAAAATTTAGTTATTTAGGCAGGCAACATTTGACAATTACATCATATGTAACTCTTGGATAATTGGGTGAGCAACACTTACTCTAATCCATCTTATGAACTGAACCTAATTTTATGCCTCTAGGCCCTTAATCCTGTTATGTTAACCTAGCCAAGTCTAACCCAATGTCTAGCATTTGGATATCACTATTATCTTATCACTCCTCACCAAGATTGGTATGTTACTTTGCTTTGATAAACATACACATAGTCAATTGAGACCTTGAAGAGTGCTATTCATTGAAAGGCATTGACTTAATATTTTATTTATGAGGGATTTTATTTTGGTCTTATTAATTATTAATAATCATGTATCTCATAATTGATTTAATAAATTTAATAAATTGTATTTCATATATACACATTTTAATCATGCATCTCATACATATATATCCTATATCATGCATCTCGTACATACATATATATATGTGTGACTACACATGGATACCCAAACTATAGAGGATACCTGCAATGTGAAGAATACTTCATGAAGCTGTAATCAAGAGGAAACTGTTTTAGCCGTAGGTTGACTTATCGATCATCTCATTGGCTTGGGATTATCGATGTAGAATAGGCTAAACTATGTCACGTTAATTCTTATATATATATATATGCGAAACTACAAAAAAGCTTTCTTTATCTTTATGGATAACCAATCCATTTTCAAATATAGTTGGGAGACTTTACCCAAGAAATGGGTTAAAAAAATGGAAAGATCAGTAGATATTCAATCTCTATCACTAGCAGCTTAACGTCCTTCTTTCAAACAGTCTAATAAGAATTTAATGTGACATAGTTTATCCTATTCTACATCGATAATCCCAAGCCAATGAGATGATCAATAAGTCAACCTAGGGGTAAAACAACTTCCTCTTGATTACAGCTTCATGAAGTATTCTTCACATCGCAAGTATCCTCTATACCTTGGGTATCCATGTGTAGTTGCCTATTCTTTATTTTTATAATCTCTAAATATTCTATGTCTAAATGTACAAAATATAACAAAAACCTCGAGTTAAATTCGAACGGATTTAGATAAGAAAAAAAAATTACAATTAGAGACATTAAAGAAAGGTATGACACGCAGGTTATATTTTGAATACATACATAAAATTAATCCAATCATATTGGTCATTTGCGCTATAACTTATGCATCATGCTTAAACAAATATACATACATAGAATATTGAATTATGTTATGAATAAAGCATGAACTAGGTTATAAATTATAAACCTACGTAAAAGCATATAAGGGTTTGGGGGCAGCGCCCTTCATGGGGGTCCCGCTAGTCGATTGGCGAGCAGGGTCAAAGGGCAGCGTCCCTTGCAGAAACCTAAACAATATCAATACGATTTTCTTTAATCGTATTAAACAAATTCATTAAGATCGTAATCTATCAAACATCGCACATAACCAAATGAATTTAACCAGGTTGATTCAATCATATTAAATCATCTTGATTGCGTTCATTTAATCACATTCAATCAATTCAATCAATTTGTGTATTACCATTTTCAAATAGATCCGAATTAGATCTAATCTGATTCTATTATTCTGTATGCATCATAGTTAACCATATTAACAGATCTAAATAATAACCTCATAGATCCTTTTTAATCACATTAAATAGATCTACAATTAATCGCATTCATTTAATCATATTTATAACATAAATCACAATATATGTTTCAAATAGATTTCAAACATATTAGGAAGAAATAACTAGGTTTAAATCGCAAGTAGGTCTAATACTATTGTAAGGAAATCAAAGGTATACAAAAATAGTGAAAACAAAAATTTCCTGATTTCCTTCCAAGGACCCATGTGATAAACCAAGCGTCTCATTAAAACGAGTTCAAGAACTCATACCTTTTGTGAACTATAAGTATGAATCTTTAGATTTGTGCCTCTATGATATCCATACAAACAGGATGAATTGGTATTCCGAGTACTAACTCTTATTCATGTTTTTCTATGTTCTTCGTTTCTATTGTGTTTTTATTCCTTTAAGAAAATGCAAAGAATAAACCCTAGGCACACTTATGTTTTCAACACAATAAAAAGTTCCTTTTATATTGTGTTTTAGGGTTAGGGTTTAATTACAAAATCAGTCCAATGTTCATGTTGGGCTTGTTCTTACTCTTAAGGCCTAATGTATATAATAAAGTTTTAACCAACAGCCCTTTTCACCCTCAGGTTTCCTTTCAACCCTTCCACCGTTAAGGAGTGATCGTATGTGCCTAATTCCATGACCTTCTCGTGATATCTTCTCATGAAATTCTTTAGGGTTTCATCGGGACCCTGACACATTGAAAACAAGGTACTTAGGTTTCTATTCATTGTAACAGCTCCCCAAAACTGATTTTCAAAAATGATTGCCAGCTCGCTAAAGCTACTTACGCTTGTTGATGACAGATTGTTATACCAATATCTTGCTGGTCCCTCCAACATCAGAGAAAATCACCAACACATCTGTAGCTCAATCAAACCCTAAATCAGCATCATTTCTCTAAATATATCTAGATGTAAGGAGGGGTCAGTCTTTTTGATGTAAGGGGCTAGCTGTGGTATTTTAAATTTTCTAGGAAAACATAAGGCCAAAATCTCCTCAATAAAGCGGGATGTGAATGCGGAGGCTCAAGCATTCCCAATTTTGGGCCTCTTTCTTAATTTAGCAACCCCCTTTTCCTTCATCTCATGCAGCATCCTTCTTACACAACTTCTATCTCCTTCCTACTAGCGGCCATTGTTGCTCCTCTCTCCCTAGCATGTTTTTCATTAAGGTAAAACCTTATATTTGTGGATGCCAAGCTAAGTTCCAACACACATTTGCTCATCACATCACACTCCCTATCTGCCTCATCACACCTTTGTTTGCGTCCATAGCGAATCTTGAAGAAAGTGTTAACATTTAGAAGGACGTAGGGCTCTTCTACCAATCTACCTGCCATCTTAGCCTTTCCCTTTTGCGCGGTGGTTAGCCTGGGTTCGGACGCATGGTTGCATACTTCAGCTAGTCTCCAAGCTTCACCTACATTACTACAGTAAAGGGCTTGACTTTTTGGCTCTCCAGGCAGATATGGTGTTCTCCCCTCTCTTATACAAGCTAACTCTCCAAACATCAACCGTTTTATCTTCATAAGCTCGTTCTCTAGCATCTCAGCCTTACTCGTCATGAACTTAACTATATGTTCACTGTCTGGCTTGGGTCCACCCATGGGTTAAGGAACATTGTGTCCTTCAAGCACCAACGGAACTCTTCCACCACCACGTGCGGTGCTTCCACTGGAGCTAGAGCTCTCAGATTCTTGCCTTCGTTCTGTCATTTCTTAAAACTCCAAACTCTATCAAGGTTTAAGAAGTAGTTTCTTCTCCCTTCTATCTTCACTAAGTGATGCGTTGATGGTTTTTCGTCGGTTTTTCATAGACGACAATAGCTGTTGAGGTACAAAGTGGTGTATGTGGTTGGATGCCCGTGAACTCAGATTTTACAGGCCTCTCTTCTAAGCTTAATTTGCAAGACTGTACCTCCAAACTCTGCAAAACAGTAACACCCTAAAGAGTGACATCGAGTGTATTTTTTAACTGAAAAATTTCGATACTTAAATCAGTGAAGATGTATAAAAAATAAAGAAAAAATTAAATTTTTAATTTAAGTTTAACTTTCTTATATTTTTTTTTTAGAGAGAGATGTCTAATTAAGCCTTCTCATCTCGAGATTAGGAGTAATACGTATTCATACAAAAAAATCTCTATGTGTTAATCTCACTTTCTACCCAAACATATATATATATATATATATATGATTATCACGTATTGCTAATTAATTAAATATATGTATTAATGAGTGGTGGTTGAAGCTAGGGAGCAGCTGGGGACGATAGGTTTAATTTATTAGCATGGGATAGAAGAGAAACATTGTTATATAATATTAAAGGCGTGGTTTTTATCATGCACATGCTTATATATTGTACGATAATCGAAGAATTTTTCACTTGCATTGCCAAGTAGACTTTGCAGGGGTGGGCATGGGCATGGTCCTGGTCGGGTCAATTTTTTATAAAATAAAAAAATGGAACCTAATAAATCGATTTTAAAAATTTAAAACTGAAACCGAACGGACATCCTATTAGAACCGAATTTAAAATCAAACGGATAAAATCAGTTTTATTCATTTGGATTTATCCACTTATGCTGAGCCCGAAAACCGATTTGAATTGAACTTAAAATTATAATTTCTTCTAATTTTAATTTTTAATTAATTCATATATTCTTGTATAAAAATAAAATTTTAATATTAAAATGATTCATATTATATATATTATACTAATAATATATAATTTTTAAAATTAACAAGTATTTAATTAATATTTTTTTGATGCGGTTCGATCTCTCAATTTATATCACCTAAAACCGAAATCTAATCAACAACGTTTGATTTTCAATTTTAGAATCAAAACCAAACTGATCAAATTTTAAAATCAAACGAACCGAAAAAAATATTCGGCTGGGTTCTATTCATTTTGGTGGTTGTTTTTTTTCCCACCCCTAAGCCTTTGCTTAAAAGTTAAGAAGATAAAATTTAAAAAGGTTTAGTTGCGTTGGCATTGTTAGGCTATGACTTGATGCTTTTGAAAGGATAAAAGGTTTTTTTAATAATGAAAATATTTTGTGCATTTTAAAAAATTTTTTTTATAGTAACCTCAATACAAACCAGAAAAAAAATTAAAATAATTAGTCATGAGAATATTGTTAACCAACTCTTTTAAAATTCAAATAATATTTAGGAGCCTATAAAGCACTAATTTAATTTTGCATTGTGATGTACTGATAGAAATTAAATATATGTTCTATAAAAATGTTTTTGCTTTGTAACAAATACTATTTTCAAACTTACCCATGTAGTTTAATTTAGTTTGAGGATATGTTAATCTAGTTTCATTTGGAAATTTTACTATTAATTGAGACATTTTAAATAAAATTAAATGTACACAAAAATTACCTCACCAACTTGAAGGATGATGATAAGAATCAAGAGTTAAATAAATTTTCTTGATCAAAAGAATCAGAAAAAAATTAAATCAAGAGTTAAATAAATTGTCTTGATCAAAAGAATCAGTAAAAAATTAACTCGAAAATTTATTGATTGATTGCTATAAAAAAATAGAGCAAGAGCAAAAAATATGATCTGTCATAATCTGTTGGAATTCATTAAATATTTATATATGAAAAATGTATGCCAAAGTTATTATATATTTCTTTTAATTCTTTAATTTTTCATATAAATAGAGAAATATAATTTATTCTTATTAATTAGTTAAGTCCAATATTTCTCTTTTTTAAAAATAAAAAATAAATAATAACTGAAATTTTAACATCCACTTTAATACCACATTGAATTGATACTCACTCTAGAATCTTAAGTTTTAAATTTAATTGTTGGGGTAATGGTACCTGAATTGTTGATTAAGTGCCTCTAATCCATCTTTAGTTGGTCAAAAAGGATATAGGCATGACTCACATCTTCTTCTCTTTGAATCCTCTAGAAAAGAGCCATTCACGCATCCGAGAAGATTATAATCAAAATCTAGATTTTTTTGTGTTTAGGAAGATACATAGCTACTGCATCCTTTAACCAATTTGACGGAAATTTTGGTTTATGTGTTTATAAAATAATTGTTTTCATATCTTATAAATACTTAAAAATAAAATTACTCATTCTTATTTAAAAATTTTAGGTGACACACATTTTCAATTTTTAAAATATCAAATTGAATATTTTATGATGAATTTTAACTTTTAATATTTTTTAAAAATTAAGCTTAATGAAAATATATATTTGTTTGTGTTGTATAGTGATCCGAAATGCACAGCAAGTTGAATGAAAGGTTCTGAAACTGAATGGAAGGTTCTGAAGTAACTTGAACAGAGTTAGTTAAAATCTGGTAACTGAGTTGGCCGGAGTTGGAGCTGGACCTGAAGCTGGTGCTGGAGAATCTTTCAGTTAATGACAGTTACAAAGATTTGTATTGGGTTATATAGCTGTGATTGAATAAAAAATGATAGCAGCCTGAGTCTATATAAAGAGATGTCATTTTTCGTATGATGGGGTGGCTTGTATGATATACATATTTTCTGAATCCCTGATAAATGAAAGAATCTTTTCTTCTGATAAAAACTCATCTCTGAATCTTCTTCTTAGTTATTTTTTCAGTATTTCTTGATTGCTAATTGCTTTGTGATTCTTGGTCGAACTTGCTGGTGTGCAAGTGGAGTGGAGTTCTGAATTTGCAGGTTGAAATAAATAGGTTGTGGTGCTGGTTTCTTAGAGTTGGGATCGGGAAGAATCAACAGTTTGCTTGTTGATAATATATTTAATTATTTTTCATAAATTTCTATTTTAGATAACATAATTAGACATGTTTAATAAAAGTAATATCAAAATTTAGATAACATAAAACCTGGATTCAATTCTCAATTGGAATAGCTTAACTGGAAAGAATTCACCGGGTAACAAAAGTCCCAAACCATAACAATAATAAAATATCTTCTTCTACCTTATTACCTTTTCTATATTTGTGCTATGTGAGAAACATGAAAATACAGAATTTAGTAAACAATCAAATAACAATTAATATAATAAAATATTGTTATTTATAACAAAAATATTAAATTTATAATTAGAAAAAGTCAAGGAAAAATTTTCATTAGGTAGTGACTTAAATTTGAAGCATACATTTATTGTGGCATATTGTTCAATCGTTTCACATGTAATGTAAACATAAACCTTAAAAGTGGAAAAGCCGTAATGGCATATTGTTCAATTGTTTCACATGTAATGGAGACATAAACCTTAAAAGCGGAAAAGCCGTAAGCAAGAGAGTAAAAAAAATAAAAATAAAAAAAGAACTCAAAAAAATATTAATGGCGATATTAAAGTAGAAAAAACAAACATAACAAAGTACAAAAATCCAAGCCCAACAGTTTAAGTTAGAAATTCCCTATATTTTTATATATTATTATTATTATATTTATTATTATTTTTTCTATTCGGTGTGAAATACAAGATATATAGTAAATTCTAATTTACATAAATAAATTTTATATTAGGGTTTGAATAATTTATACTATTGAAGGTAAAATTAGATATAAAATTCAAAATTTTTAATAATAAATGCACATTAAACACGTTAAAATAATAATAATGATAAAAAGAGATTATTAATTTATACTAGGAGGAGAAAGCCACCCAACCTCATTCCCACTTCCCGATCTGCCAACTTTGTGATTAAAAGAGAGTAACAAACAAATCAGATGCTCCTTTATTCTATTGCGCGTTTTTAATATGACAAAATATTATATGTTTAATGTATTATTGTACTTCTTTAGTTTAATAATTTGATTTAAGTGTTTTAACTTTTATATAAATATGGTCAGTTATTGATATATATTTTAACTGTTGAAATATTTAAAATTTATAATAACTTTAAATTTTATGTCAAAAGTTCTAACTTTTAGGTAATATATTTTTAAATATATACGCCGCAGTTTTAATTGATATAATATTAACATCAACTAGTTTGAAATTGTGGATTCTTATAACATAATTTAATATTATTGTGTTAATAAAATAATCAGTTATGAAAAAGAGCAATTAAATATTTTGTAAATTATACTATTTAAAATACTGAATTTTAAAAATATAATATGAATCTTTTATAAATTTTAACACTAAAGTGATGTAATAGTATATAATCGCCATAATACACATATGATTTAGATAGCTCATATACATCTTATTCTTTATATTTTTTTAATGCATAATAACAAAACAAATTTTGAGCAATACAATATATGAAACATCTCATTTTCTTAATTAAGAGGATTTTGGTTATTTCATTGTAATATCTCATATCTCGATTCAGGGGCAGTTAAATAAATAGAAATAAACTAAGGGTATTTTGATAATTTTGTTATAGTTACTGTAGCAGTATCAGAATTTGTATTGGTTGGTACCGAATGAAAGCTTGTAATATCTAGATGATCATTCTACAAACGGCACTCGAATTGGATACGTATTGAGAGAGTTATGACATTTTTCGATTAAAAAAAAAACGGACGAAAACGAGCGGAAACAAAAATTGACGATGCAAAAGTTTTCGAAGAAGAGGCTAAACTTTTGGTGATGAATATGGGGTGAAAAATAAAGCCTGTTAGGGAGACACATAG
>JAVXUL010159499.1:0-13479 GCA_035590515.1 Trichilia minutiflora | reverse complement strand
GAGTAAGCATTTGATCATTTATAGCTTTGGATATTCAATTGTTGAAAATTTCCATTAATGCATGCTTAGGGAACCTACAAAAAATCATAGGGTTTAGGGCCTCAACCCAACATCACTTTTACTATTTAAATGGTTAAAAATTAAAATTTTACTAGTTTTATTTCACTGTTTTCATGGCTTAATATTATGGCCAATTTAATATTCAATGTATTAAAATTTTGAACTAACATTTATAAAAATATCAACATCTAAATTCATTCAAATTCATGACTTTAACAATTGATAATCATAATGGATGAATTTACATCATTATAGTAAGCACATCCCAATTAGGTTGGCACCCACTGAACTGTCTATCATTTATAATTCATATATTTACAGATGTTTACATCAACTAAAAAAATAATACTCATGCATATATAACCAAATACAAAAAATAGAACCAGAATCAAAACCAAACCACAGCCCCAAAGTAGCAGAAACATAACAGAAGCCAAGTATTAAAATCACAACCAAGTTCTAAAGGTGCAAAATGACCAATTCTAATACCAGAAATAAAACCAGTGCCAGAACCAAATTGATCAAAGGAAATGATCCACCAATAAAAATAATTCTATTCAACATTATAATAATCAATTTCCTCATCAATATCCTGATTTATATTTTGAATTCTATCTTCTACATCCTCCTAATCCTTCAAGCATATCAAACAATTCAAAACTTTTGATGATAACCTTAATCTTCTTTCATCTTGCACCCTATTACATGCACTCAAAGCAGATTCTGATGTCACTATAGACACTAAAGGAGTTAGTAGATCATGAGCTATGGTGGATAACAAAGGAAAAATCCTTTCTTTTGTTTTATACCATTGCAAAATATCAAAATTTCTTTTTTCTTCAAGAGTAAATAGATTAGAATAATCAGTAGAAATATATTTTTCTAATTCATGAAGTACACTACTTAGACCACCAACATAAGTTCTAACACTGCTCAAAATTTTCCAAGATGAAGGATCAGCTACATGCTCATTACTACTGTAAACATTTTATGTATTTATAATTGCCATATTCTGATATTAAACATAAATATCATTTAAAGATTTTTCTCACTAAGAACCATCAAAATCAAGGATAACATTCAAATTTTTGGTAGTTTTATTAACTAATGCAATAGAACCAGAAAGATTGATTATAGGATCCATCACTGTTGCATATACAAACAATTTAAGAATATCTTTCTAATATTTTTTGAATTTCCCTTTCATAACAAAGCAAACCATTCTAAATAATGAGTAAAAATATAACTAATATCATGAAAATGATTCAAAACACAGGAAAAAGTAAAAGAATAAACACGTGAACATGATAATGTAACATCATAAAATATTTTGAAAAAATTTATCAAAGTAAAAGCCATATTTTAATCAACATAAGTAATATAAACATCACCTAATTTTTTATTATAATAATGTGTAATTGCATCACTGTAATTAACACAAGATTTTAACAATAAATAAGTTGAATTCTAATGAGTTTTCACATCAAGCATGAGTCTCCTAGGTTGTAATCTACAATGTACTAAAGTAGAATTAAACTCTTGCCTCTTAGACCCATATGACGTTATATACTATATGGCATCTCTAATTTTTTCTTTATGAGATTGAATTAGATTCAATCCATCCTACACAATCAAATTAACAATATGATAAATATATCTCAAATAGAAAAATTATGAGTCAAAGCCACGTGTAGGAGATAAATTATTAATAAACATTTTAATAGTAGCATTATTTGTAGAAGCATTATCAAAAGTAATGCTAAAAATTTTATCCTGTATTTTATATTCTCTAAAAACACTCATCATTGCATTAAAAATAGAAATGCATTATATGGATATTCCAATTCACAAAAAGCAATGATTCTTTTATGTAACATCCAACTGTCATTAATATAATGAGAAGTAATACAAATATCACCGAAACGATTATATCTAGTGCAACAATCAAAAGTAATAGAAATAACTCCTATAAAACAACTAAAATTTACAATCAAACTTTTTTTAACTTGATCAAATAATTTTATAATATCGCTCTTATATGTATTTCTAGGAACTAACTTGAAGCAGGTTGAACATACCTTTTCATGAATTTTTCTAATCTTTTGTCTTCTACTTGAGTTAATGGCAATTCATTTAACATTATCTATTTAGCCATCCCTTCTCGCATGTTTTCATGTGAGTACCTAAAACATCTAATATTACCCCTAGAGGTATTTGGTGCAAGTAAAGTTTGGGTACTATCCCTAAAAGAAATATGTTTTTATTGTATTTTTTAACATGCCTTTTTAAATGTCCATTACCACTTGCACTTCAATAACTTAATGCTTTTTTATAAAATTTACAAATAGCTTTATTTTTCATTTATCTAGAAAATTTAGGCCTTTATTCTAATGTAAAAAAATTTTATACAGTAGATGTTTCGGCCCTTTTAGAACTTGACATATTAGATGTAAAAGAAGAACTAGTTTCAATATTATCCTGTTCACCGGACATTGTTTCACAGATATAAAAGATGAAATTTACTTGCACTTTCTGCTCAATAATAAAAGCTCTATATCACAAGGAAATAGACAGATACAAAGGCTATGTTAATCCATAATGAAATATAAATGATTGAATAAACAATCATCAGTATAGGAACAACATTTAATAAGATTGAAAGCAATAAATAAAACAACAAAATTTAATCAACTTAACAATATTATAGGTTTGACAAATAAAGACAGACCGTAACCCTTTCACTAATAACAAATAAAGGTATTTTAAAATACCTAACTTGTTATTTATTATTAGGAACAAATACTACCAACTAATAATCTCCATTAACTAGATAATTTCTAATCGTTGGATTAAACTAATACTAATAGAAAATATTAATAATAGAATACACATTCATAAAATAAAAGCAGCATGTTAATCAAAACAAAAAGCATAATTCAAGCATCATGTACATTAATAAAAACCACATGATCAAACTAGACAAGATAGATAATCAATTTCAGATAAGAACATGTTAATCAAACAATTATAATAAATTTGATAATATTGCTCGTGGTATTATCGCAGAAAGTTAGTCGGTCACTGAACCTTTTTTCCTTGGAAAGAACATAAGATTGTACTTTTTGGGATATATTATCAATTTCTAGCCTATATACCAATATCATCTTGTACACAAAAATAAATTAAGTAAAATAGAATTTAATTTCAAGCATCATGTATATTAACAAAAGCCACATGATCAAACTATTAATGTATGCCTGAGAAACTACTCGTGTTATCAATTTTAGGGCTAATAATCTTGTATAAATTTTATATATTAATTAATAAAGTAGTTCTTTATTTATATACATTTGTTACTTTCTTTATTTTTCATGTAAATGAATGAAGAATATATGTAAATTATCCAAATAATTTAATTTAATTGTTAAATAAATTATTAAATCATTACCTACATACGTGGTGTTGATTGGGTAACTATATTATAGAGTAGACATACTAGTTATCGTCTAAAGATATTATATGATAATATATGTAGACTGACAATATGTGTATTTTCATAAGAGCATTAGTGTAGATTTGTAGTTGGTTAACTATTTATCAAATAGGATCGAATATCGATGACTCACATGGTATGCATGTAGTCAATGATTTATCGATAGATTATAATATGTGCGACATAATCCTTTAACCTAAGACATCTAAAATCAAACTCTATATGGATGAGTATATTTCATATGGTATATAGGTACAGGGCTAATCATGCCTTATACAAGAAGCTAGTTTGTGTATATTTTATTTATATAAGTAGTCAGTTAACAGTCAAGAGGGGATCTGTTGACTCGATATATTAGACAGAGAATTACTATTATCTTTATCCGAGTCAAATTTCTAATCGAATGTTGATATGATCTCTTGATTATAAGATGATGGCTATTGCCTAATAATGATATATGAACGATGATTCGACTCTAGATCAAGAAAAGGGTTTTAATAATTCATGAACCTTTTCTCGATTAGGATATGATGACGGAAGGATATTACTCATACGTTACATGCAATCTATGAAAGGTTTGATAAATATACTTCTTTATAATGACTTAAGTACTATGGCATATTACTAGATACTAACCACAGTCATTGAATAATCGAAATGTTCGAAGTCAAAATATTTGGTATATATTCACGGTGAGTCACAGTGAACCTTCATAGCCCACCAAGATCTTCTAACACTTCTTCACATGAGAGAGAGATAAAATATTATTAAGAGAAGGCTAGCACCCTCATCATCATATACAAATAGGAAGAAACTGATATGCATAATGGTTATACGTATTGAATATTCTTTAAAGTATTAAAGAAATGATATATTGATATCATAAAATTATGTTATGTAAATAACTTATCAAATTTGATAATAATGATTATCAAATATGTTAAAATATGATTTTAAGGCAAAATGGTGAAAATTAAATGAAATAGTTTCATTTAGTGTAAAATGACTATTTTACCCCTAATATTATACATGTGTGTAATTTATTGTAAATTACATATTTAAATTTAATAATTTTGATTATCAAACATATTAAAATATTATTTTAATATAAAATAGTAAAATCTAAATTAAAGTGTTTAATTTAGATAAAAAGATCATTTTACCCTTATGTGTAAATGTAATCAAGGGCATTATGGTAATTGTATCATATTTATGTATTTTATGAAAATGCATTAGCTTAATTAATTTAACAATTATCTAATTATTTTAATTGTTAAATAATTAGATAAACATTAAAGATGTTAATGGTTATCATTTGAACACTTGGATGAATTTGATTTGTCCAAGTGTTTATCATTTTGTCAAATGTCCATTGGTCTACATTTAATGGTTGCACACATCTAAGATGGGTTTAAATGTATCACTATTATTTCATTTAATTATTATTATTTATTAGATAAATATAGAATTAATTAAATGGAAGTTAAAAGTGAAAATATAAATATTTGATTATTTTCATTTTTAATTAAGGAAAATAAAGATTTGTAATTTCTATCTCTCCAAAATTTCGGCCACATGAAGGGAAATCAAGAGGATGGTGCAAAGTGAAGAGATTTCAAGGTTTTGAGCTTGTTCTTCATCACAAAAGAAAGCACACAACTAGTCTTCCAAAAGCTTTAAGGTAATCACTCATGATTCCTCTTGTTTTCAATGTATTTAGCCTAGGATTTTTGGCTCAAAAACTTATATTTCAAGCATGAAATAGGCTATAGAACCTTCACAATATACCTTTTCAGGTAATTATTCTTCATAGGCACTTCCACCTACTTTTTCAAGTGCGAATAGTCATTTGTCCTATACTTATAAGCTTGGTAGAATTCACTGAAATCATTCTTTGAATGCCTCGCCAATTTTATCTTTAATAGGTGTGGTTCTATTAATAATAGCCCCCACCTTTGTATGTCTTCATGGATATTTGATAATAGGACATTCAGTAGGGCGTACCTTATTTTTCTTGTACCTGAGCCACCTTTCTTAATCTGTCCCCTATAGGTAATATCTTTTTTGTTGAAGGTGCTTTTTTCATTATCTATCAGGTTGAAGATAATAAAATTCCCAATCTTTTATTTGATCAAAATAGGAATTATTTCTCTAGTCGCCCTTTTTTCTCGCTTATTCTTAAGTCTTAAATTTCATGACTTGTCCTATGATAATGACCTAACCATTCTCTCCTTCTTAAGCCTTAGGAGCATTTGATCTTTTATCTCAGTCTCATTAAATAACTTCCTACTTACCTTCTCATATAAGGTAATAAATTCTTTATGTATATTAAACCAATCTTTAATGAATCGCAATCCTCTTTTAAGGCTTTCCCATACTAAAGGGTAATAGACCCCTATTTCTATGACTTCATCATGGCATCTTCTTGTAAAATTATGCAAGTTTTCTCCTTGGCCTTATTTCATTAACAATAATGAACTTAAGGGTTTTATGGTTAGAGTTACTCCTCTAAACTTGCTTTAAAATGCTTTATATAACTAAACAAAGCTCCGAATACTTCTTAAAATAAGGCTTCTGTAGTACTTTCTTTCTTGTCCTCTATTGTTAATAGGAATAATTAATACATTTATAGCTTTATTAGAGTTGAATTAACAAAATTTCTCTGAAGAAATCAATGTGAAGCAAAGGATTTGTCTTTCCTATGTATGGAGTAATTTAGAGCATTTTTAAATTTTCAAATCACTAGATTCATTATCCTTGAATGAAGGAAGATTTGGAATAAAATCTTAACCTTGATGGTTGCTTGATATTTTGTTAATGGTCTTACCTTTTCTTGGCCTCTAATCCCTCGACTAGCTTTTTAAAATAGGGTTCAATCTCCTTTTTATTTATTTCTAGGCTTGTTACATTCTCTTTTAGTGAATCCAACTATCTAACCTCTTCTCTCTTCCTGAGATGCTTCTGATCAAGGAACAACTTCATATCAATAAATTTCACATTATGCTTAGGACCATACTTATGAATTATTCCAAGATTGCAAGGTATAAGATGGGCTTTAATCTAAACTATCATTAATTCTGAAGGGTGCCTTTGGCTCCCTTCATTTACCTTCTTTCTTTTATGACTACTCTATAATCTTTTTCTTCCCTTTTTTAACAATTGTGTACTTTTTTTCTTTTCGAAAAGATTTTTCGATGGTTTATTAAAGCCAAATTTCCTTCTAGATGTCATCTTTTGGCATCTTATTCTTTTATCGCTCCCCTTATCAATATTTGTGGTACTGTTTTCCTTTGCTTCCAGTAGTATTGTGGCTCTTAGAATTGAAACCCTAATAGAACTGTCCTAAATCACCAATTTTATTTTCATATTAGTTCCCTTTCTAGCATGTCTACCTTGGTTTCTATTGTCTACATTTGCTGATATTTCTCCAAACGCTTCTTCTCGCTCTTTTTCAATTTTCTAACCAACTAGATTTCTTCTCTATTCTCTATCCTCATAGTGGCTTGGCTTAAAAGAGGTGGTTCTGAATTTGTACGGGAGTTGGTACCATTGGTACTTGATGACATAATATCACATATTTTATCTATTAAATTGACATGATTCCTTTTTGGCTTTCTTGTTAATTTAGATGCTTTCTAGTAGAGTACTTCTTGTTAATTACTAGAATCGTCTTTAAATTTGGCTTGGAAATGATCTTTTTTCCTTCTCAGAGACAATGTCAAACATTGATACACGAAATTACCAGTTAAATTTTGGCTACGTTTGAATATGAGAACACAAGAAAAATTAGGAGAAAGATCATCTGCTCGACAAAAATTTTTCGATACTTAAGTCAAATTTTAAGTTTTATTTAAGTAGAGAGATTAAGATAATAAACTAACAATAATTTAGTTAAAACAAATTCATTATTTACTTAGGAGTTGCTACGTATTTATTTCATTCAATTGTTATTCACTCCTAAAAGTTATCACTATTTACCTCTTGAAGTTGGTCTTTAATTTCTAACCTTTGAACTAATGTGAAATGTTCTAAGGTCGGCTTTTAAATTTGGCTTTTAACTTAAGATGAAATGTCTTACCTTTGATTTGACCTATGATTAAATTTGATTCAATTTTTTTATTTAACCTAATCCAAAGAGTTTTTGAAGCCTATGGATATTAAATTTAAATAATTTATTTTTTATTTTGAAATTAGATGATTTATAATGTATAATAGTTTTAATAAATTTTAAATGCTAAATAACTATATAATGGCTTCCAATTAAAAAAATATTATAACAATATTGAAATGAGAAAGAAGAGACTTGGATAGATTTTTGTCGAAGTAACCACTAAAAAAAATAAGTAATTAGGAAGAATAAAAAATTTAATATTAAAAATTTATGTTTCTTTATTTTTATATATAACTAACAATAATATGCAAGAAAATTTTATTATCAAGTTATTGATATGCTATCCATAATTTAAAAAATCACATAAATAATTATTTTTATTATAATTGTACTTTTTTAATTTTAACAAAAAATATATTAATCTTTGAGTACAAAAATTTATTTCTTATAAAGACTTGTGTAAAAATAAAAATAATTAAAATTATTAAATTATATATCAATTTATAACACCTAATTAAAAATATATATTCATTTATTAATTTGTTAAAATCTAAGGACCGTCTAAATAATTAAAATTTAAGCTTTTCGTTATTTTTCAAAACATAAAATATAAGGGCCAACGTTTATTTATTATTTTACTTTCTTTAATTTCATTTTTCCTCTTTCTTTTTTTTTACCTTCTCAAAGGGGATTTCTTCTTTCTTGATATCGAAACCTACCAAGCAAGAAAGTCAGAGAGGAGCGAAAACGCGGTTTACGCTTTCGTTTTATTGTTCTTTCTTGCAATTCTAGGGTTTCCATTGTTTGCCTGATCTAATAATCGGTTAGTCACGAACCTCATCGAACGATGTTCAAGTTCTGGTACTGGTCTCTGATTTCATTGATTTCCTTAATTTCTGCGCAAAATATTGTTATTAATAATCAGTTAATTTTCTTACCTTGCTTATATGAAAAAAAAAATCAAATTGAATTTTGAAAATGTATTTTTTGGAGTTATACGCTTATATGTTATTGTACGTGCTGGGTTGTCTGTTTTCTAACATCAGGGGAAGCCTTGAATATTTGATCTTATCGATATACACTTTTCTTTAGTTTTTTTGGTTCTGTTATTTTGATATATTGTCGCGTTTAAATTTATTGCTAATTATTCTGGGTTTATTCTTTATGTGATTGTTTGTATGCTATTATGAAAAGACGAACATCTGAAGCAATTCATCGGATATTTATTGTTGATCCTTGTTTTGAAGATTGTTGAGGAACAATGGATCATTCCATTTATATAATATTAAGATATTTGATATCTTGTTGAAATTTTTATATGGAAGCTAATTTTAATGGTTAAATGATTTGTGACGGTGAGTGAAAGAATGTTGCTCTGCTCTTTTTGCATTAATTGGCACTTCGTCCCTCCTACTGATTAGTGTACAGTTGTATTTTTGGGCACTGAAACTAGCTTCAGTGCTGCTATATTTGTTTTAGCTAGTGCAATTTCCTTCGGGTTTGTTATGTGTTCCTTTTAGGTATAGCTGTTATAGATATTGGAATTTCTCAGTGCGTGAATTGTCACTTCCCTGTCATGGGATGCATAGTTTGTTGCATGAAATGTAGAAGTGTGGTTTATTAGCATGTTGCTTGTGCATATAGGCAGATCCTCTTTTACTGGAACTGAGTGGCTACAGTTGCTACTTGACAATTGCGGTGTTCATTGTTCATGTCTTGCTAGTATGGCACTGACCCAAATATATGTCATGTAATTACACATCAAGAAAGTATGTAGATACTTATTTTCAAGATGTTCTCTTAGATGCTTACTGAATGATGAATTGGATTTGAGATAGACGTTACTTTCACTTGCATCAATTGCATAACTTGCTCATTGCTCACAGGGGTTCAAATGAGCAGCAAGCTCAGCCGCGTCCGCAAGATGCTACTTCACAGTCTTGGTACCCACCTTCTGTAGGATCTTCCGAGTTTTCCCACCCTTCAACACCTAGTAGTGGCTCTTTTGGGAGCTTCAGTTTACAAAGGCCTACAGAACTGCCACAGTCCCCCTCACATGTTGCACCAGCTGAAGCTGCAGGGATTATTGCCCTCTTGAAAGACAAAAGGTGAGAACTCTGATTCTTTAACTCCATAGTCTTATTGTGTTTGCTGTATATATCAAAATTTTCTTTTCTCTCTCGCACTTCCCCTTTTTCTATTGTGTCTTCGGGAGTTGCCCTACGATATTACTGAATTATAATTTGTTTATTTCCTCTCTCTCTCTCTCTCCCTCTCACACACACAAACACACACATGCAGAGTAATACTATTTGTTTGCTAGTAATTTAGGTATTTTTTATTGGACTGAAATTGGTATAAGGGAAGTCGTGTCTACATTCTACATCTTATTTTTATTTTTATTTTTGTACTTAATATCATGGCTGCAAGCAAACTATGCAATGCATGTAAAACAAAATGCTCAAAACTAAATGGTTTGTTGTATGCCTTGCAGATAAATTCAAGAATTTTACTATAAATGTGAAATGAGCATGGATCATTTCCCAGTTGTGTTATTTACCAACTATTATATGTGTATATAGGTTTTCTATTTGTTCTAATCTTGTTTGCTTATTGCGTGGGGTTTACTTATTTTTGTTTATGTGTACGTGTTTATGGTGCAGGGAGTGTTAACTAACACCATTAACTACTTCTTTATCATATTTGTTGAACTTTCAACCAATGTTTTATATATTAGAAATTAGAATTTTGGTTCCAATAATTTTTGAAATGCATTAGATTACTAATTTTTTGTGTTCCTTGGAAATTAAGGAAACTTCAGTCATACAAACCAAGGAGAGAAAAAGAAAGCAGAGAAAGAATAGAGACAATAGGGGGAGAAAATTAAAAATAGTTTAGGAGGAGAAATCAATAGTGTTATTCCATTAAAAATGTAAGATAATGCCTTGTTAATATTGGCAGTAGTCGCAGAAAGAAGAGGAAAAATAGTTACCTTCTGTAAGAAAATAGATATTTTACTTCAATACGATAAGAAAAACCAAATCTATGACATAATACCATTCAAACAAGTAAATAAAACATATTCTGAGGAAAGTAGATATTTTGGTTGAATAGATATTGATATTTTCATTTTAATTATTTTTATGTGAAAAGCTTTTACTTAGTTCTTTACTGCCTTCTTTAATCAATTTCTTGTTTTCTCTTAAATTATCTAGTGTTGATGAGTTACGTAAGCTTTTGGCTGACAAGGATGCATACCATCAGTTTCTACTTTCAATAGATCAAGTTAAAATTCAGAATAATGTAAGTTTAAAATTTTTTTCTTCTGGGAGTTTCTGAGCTAATAATCTATATGCATATTGCTTGCTTTTGTTTGCACAATGGCCTATATGTAATTAGTTTGAAAGGTTCTCAGTCTATTTTGATGCAATGACCTGACAATACCTCAGCTCTGCCATCATATACACCCATGCTTCCAATCTGATAAACCCACTCTCTACAAATGAATTATGCATATAACTGGCTTTTCTCTAGTGTGCTAAGGTGTAGGGCAAGAGAACTCTTCTTTTTTATCCTTTTCATTTTCTTTGAGCTGTAATCATGTTCAGCACAAGAAGAATAAAGGCAAAGGAGAACTGAAATTGTCTGTATGGATATATTATTATTAGAATGTATACTGATCTATGTAATATGTTTGTGTCCTTGTGTTTTGTCATAAATGTTTTATAGTATAATCCTCTTAAAAGCACTAAGAAAATATTGTTATAGAATGTCAATATTTCATGATAAGCTTTGGGCATCATAGCAATCTTGGAGGCATACTGAATATACAGGCTCACGCATGCATGTGCTCATTTATATCATCGGAAAGATAAGATACAAATAGCTTATATTTTATTTTTTTATGCCTTTTGCTGCATGCTTGCTCATGTGGTTTTTATTTGATTTGCTGCAAAACTATAAGTCCATTCAGGAACAGGTGTGCCTTTCTCTGACTATTTCTTCTGTTGTTTTTCCTTTGACAACTATTGGCAGATTAGGGATGAACTTAGCAAGGAAACTTTGCAGCTTGCAAGTGAGTTATTGTGCTTTTTATATGAAAACATTTTAATATTTTTGTAGCCATAGTGCCCTATTTTTCAAGAGAGATTCTAAACTATTTTGTATGTAAACAGAGAACAACTTGGACAAGGAACCACGCATAATGGAGCTAAGAAACCAAGTGAGATTTTTTGCAATCTTTTGTTTTCTAGTCAAATTATTCTCAGTGTAGCAATATAAAGCCCTTATCTTTTCTTCATTCATGTGGTCATAGAGTAAAATCATTCGGACAACAGAATTGGCTGCTGCTCAGGAGAAATTACATGAACTTGAGAGAAAAAAGGAACAACTTTTGAGGTTATACTCTCCCTCATCCCTTCTCCAAAGGCTTCAAGGTAATAAGAATGATGATGATCCATCTTGAGGATGTATATTTTGAGATCACTGATTCATATAGGAGGCAAAGTTATGAGAGTAATATAAATGTTTTCCTGTTTGTAGAAGCCATGAATAAGACTGAGGAGGAATCTGAAGACCTGCATAGGCAGCTCCTTGATGGGAATATGGATATTGGTGCTTTTGTGCAGAAGTACAAGATGCTTCGTACAACTTACCATCGACGAGCACTTGTTCATCTTGCGGCCAAGACATCCTTGGTTGATACAGGAAAGGCGTGAGACGGATGTGTACATGAATTCTTGAAAGAAAAGAAAAAATCGATTATTTCCCTGTATGAGATTCCTTTATTTGATACCTTGCACTGTTTTCATGTTTTCCATGTATAATCCGAGTCTTATCTTTTAATGTAATACGATTTTTTTTCCTTTAGTTTTTCAAATAAATTGGGTTTTAAGATGTTTGCTTAATTTGGTAGATTTTGTTCGTGTTGGCACAGAAATGAGATTCTATGGTCACGTGACACCTATTGCTTAACAAAATTCAGCCCCATCAATCATTCATATTCAGTGCCTGTTGGATCTGGAGCGAAGAAACGGATCCAATCGAGCCACACAAAAGCTTCTGGCCGATGGACATAAGTACGATACACTATAATGATACACCACCACACAACCCACCCACCCACACAACAGTTGCTAAATTAGAACATTATCCTGCATATAAACTTATTGTCGATGGAAAGAAAAATTATACCAAAGATTCTTGACTGAGTACAAAACGATGCATTTTTATATTTCCTTCGTTGAAAGAACATTGAGATTTTCGTTGAAGATTGAGGTAAAAACATCCATTTTAACCTTTGGTAAAGCCAAGCTAACTTCGATGCCACCTTTCACATTTCTACTCCCATTAAGTGAAATGGCACTCATTTGATCGATTGAAATCTCCTCTATTTTCTTAGGCCTTCCCCACCCAAAATCAGTCTCATAAAAATTCAACTTCGGTGACCCTACAACCATACAATGGAGCTCCGACTCATAAAATGCCTCAGAATCAGAAACCCATTTCTCCGCCCCCTCTAATATTGCTTTATCCAGCTCTTTAACCCTGCTCCCAATCACATCTGCTGCAAAAATGAGCGCATCTTCTCCAAGTAGTTCATTCATTGTTGCCGTGCAACGTGCAAAACCTATACAATTACCAAAATAGTTTGCCGGAACCTGATAGTCCAAACGGGTTATCGCACCCGCATTGAACCCCAAGTAACTCGGATCCAGACCACCAAAAGATTTATTGCCATTTACTTCGGCTTGTGCTTTTGCATAACAAACCCAAATGAAAGCACAAGTTAGATTAGAAGGAGACAAATGTGTTG
>JAVXUL010159488.1:0-13480 GCA_035590515.1 Trichilia minutiflora | reverse complement strand
GATAATTTATTTAACAATTAAATAAAATTATCCGGACAATTTACATACATTTAATATTCATTTGCATGAAAAATAAAAGAAGCAGCTAATGTACGTAAATAAAGAACAATTTCTTTTATTAATACATATAAAGTTTATACAAGATCAAAAGCCCTAAAACCGACAACACGAATGGTTTTTAGGGCATACACACTAATATCATTACTGTTCCAGTCCAGCCTGACCTTACTTCAGTAATTGGCCCATACCTTTTTTCTAGAAATATCGGATTAATCTAAGACAAGTGGCATTGAAAAGAGAAGTGAAATATATACAACTTTCATGTTTATCGCGAGGGATGAATCATTTATATTTGAGGTCATCCATGACGTTTTTGTGACGGCTAGAATATTTCAGCTCCATTTGTCAAAGTTTTCAACTTAATTGTCAAACATTACAACTACCTACTTTGATATTTAGTTCTCATTTTTGCCTATAAATAAGAGGCCTATTTTATGTTCTAAGCATGTAATTTGATGTACTTGGATGTATTAAAATTAGTTTGCAATGAATTTTCGTTCTCTCATCTCTATGAATTTCTAAAGTTCTAGCTAAGGCTAAGAGGTTGATATTGAGGATGTATATTCTTTAGATCCCATCTTTGTTTAAACTCCTTTTATTAATTACATATGCATGTTTTGAAAAATATTTTTAAGCATTTAACTCTCTAATTTTTATGTAAACATTTGGCACATTGAATGCTTGGAAAAACTTTTTTTGATTCATTATGGACATATGGTACAAAAATGCTTTGAATATTAAATGTCTTAAATATTTTTCTTACATCTTTCATCAATTAATTTAAAGACACTCTTTTAATCAAATATTGATTTTTAAAGAAAATATATTTTTCATGCATTAAAGGATTTTTATCTTTAGTTAATCTCAATTGAGTTAAAAAGGGATCTAGTTTACTAACCATCATTCTAAAATATCAATTTTCTAAGCCTTAGTATTTTAATTTGTATTTAGTTCTTATTTGGTAATTTCTTCTTTAAAATCAATCCAACATATATTCTACCTTTTCTATTGGATATTGACTTCTTGTGGATACAACACTTGGATTAACCGGACTACCCTACAATAAGACTACCTATACTTGGGTACAAAATCTAATTGAGATCAGCAAGTACACCCAAAAACTCTAAAGTACTTGACTTTTGGCTTCCTTTGATAAATAAGCTCATAAGGTATTTTTCTAAAGAATTTCTTAATCAACACTCTATTAGAAACATAACAAGTCGTATTAATTACTTCAGTCCAAAAGTATTATGATAGGTCATATTCATCAGGTATAGTTCTACCCATTTTTTGCAATGTTCTTTTTTTTCTTTTAGCTACTCCATTTTATTATAGAGTTCTAGGAGCTAAAAAATTGTGCACAATAATCCTCCAACTCTCTATTCACAAACTCTTCAACTTGATCACTTCCTAACTTCACCAAACTATACTTAAGTTCATTTTGCACTCTTTTAAAGAATCTTTCAAATGTCTCAAAAGTGTAACTCTTATTTTCTAGGAAGAATATCCAAGTATATCTTGAGTAGTCATCCATAATGATGTATGCATAAAACTTCCCTCCTAAAGATGCAATTCGATTGTTAGTGTATGCCCTAAAAATCATTCGTGTTATCGGCTTCAGGGTTAGTGATTTTATATAAACTTTAGTCTATCAATAAAGAATTATTATTTATTCACATACATTAGCTGTTTCCTTTATATTGGCATGATCATATATAAAGAATGTACATGAATTGTTTAGATATTTTTGTTTAATTGTTAAATAAAATTATCATATTGCTCCTTACATACGTGATATAGATTGGGCAACTATATCATATAGTAAGCATACTAGTTGCCTTCTAATGATATCATATGATGATATATATAGGTTGACAATATAGGTATTGTCAGAAGCATATTAGTATGGATTTATAGTTTGTGAACTATTTATCGAACTTGGCTATATATTGACAAATCATATGGTATACATGTAGTCAATAATTTGTCAATAGATTACAATAGTGTACGATGTAATTTTTAGACCTGAGACGTTTAGAATTGAACTCTGTATGGATGGATATATTTCATATGGTGTATACGTGCAGTGCTAATCAAGCCTTATACAAGAAACTGGTTTGGGTATACTTTATTCATATAGATGTTCGATTGATAGTCAATATATGATCTATTGACTCAATACTATAGACTGAGAGTGTCCGTTAAGTCTGTTCGAGTTGAGTTCCTAAACGAATGTTGATATGATGTACAGATTTTAAGTCTCTAGCTAGAGCAATCATGACATATGATTGACGATTCGTATAGACATCGAGATTAGGGTTTTGACATTCCATGCACCCTAACTCGATTAGGATATGACAATGGAAGGATATTACCCACACATTACGTGCAATCATTGGAGATTTGATGAAGACACTTCTTCATCGTGACTTAGAGACTATGATGCGTAGTTAGACACTAACCATAATCGATGGGTATCAAAATGATCGAGATCAAACTGTTCGAAGTCGAAGTGTTCGACATTAACTCACGATTGAGTCACGGTGAACCTTCACGGTCCACCCAATTCCCTGAGAGTTCTCATAAAGGAGAAAAAGAAAAAATATTATCAAGAGAAGGGTTAGCAACCTCATGATAACTAGAAATGCCGAAATAAATACGTATAATCGGTATATGTATTTATTATTCTTTAACGTGTTAAAAAAGTGATATATTGATATCACATAGTAATTTAATGTAAATTACATGACCCAAAATGATGATTATCAAACATGTTAAAATATGATTCCAAGATGAAAAGGTGAAAACTAGATTAAATTGTTAATTTATGACAAAATAACTATTTTGCCCCTATGTGATATAAATATATAATTTATTGTAAATTATATATTCAAATTTTATAATTGTGATTATCAAATATATTAAAATATAATTTTAATATGAAATGATAAATTTCAAATTAAAGTGTTTAATTTAAAAGAAAATTATCATTTTACCCTTATGTATATTGGTGACTAAGGACATTATGGTAAATACACCATAATTTTGGATTTATGAAAATTCAAAATATATATTAATATATCTAAATATGAAATTCTTTAGTGTTCAGAGAATTAAACAAGTGTTAGAATTTATAAGGATATTATTTTGACACTTGGCATATTTATATATATATTTAATATATTAATTAATTAATTTTTTCTTGGTCAAAATTTTAAGCAAGTTTGACTTGGGCTTATCCATGTATTATGAGATTAGTTATATCTTATTAGTGTCCCATTATTTTATAATATTTATTAGATAAATATTGAATTAAAAATAATGGGAAAAATGAGTTAAAAACCACTTTTTTGGTGTCTTCTTCTCCACCAAAAATTGGCAACCATGGTTGCCAACAAATTGGCAACCATGGGAGTTCAAAAGATGGGTTTCAAGTGAAGAGGTCTCATATTTTTGATACTTCAATTCATCAAAGAAAGAAAGCACAAGTTGCCAAGGTAACTAGCTTCTATTTTGCACCCTTGATTTCTCTTTTGAAAGCATAGTTTTAGGGCTCATTTCTTAGGGAGACAAATTTTATTTATGCATGTTTTAGGCTATTAGAAACCAACATTGATTGAGTCCAAACAAGTCCATGTGAATAAGCTCAAGGGGTTTAAATGTAGACACAACATTCTTAGGTTTGAATGAGCTTTTCACTTATTCACCTTTTTGATACAGTTCACATATCTTATTAATGGTAAACTTGACATTGGGTAGGCCTTCTAAGATGTCATACTTAACTAACTTCTTAATGAGATGTATGTTACAATAACCTAATCTTTTATGCGACAACCAAGATTTATCACATGTAACTTACAAATAAATGGCATTTTCAATAATAATACAATCAAACTCAATCATATAAACATCACCAACTCTAGAATCATGCAGAATTTTTTATCATTTACATTATAAATATCACATGCATATTTGAGAAAGGCAACATTAAAACCAATATCACACAATCGAGATATTTTGAGCAAATTATATTTTAAACCTTTAACAAATAGCACATCATTTATTAAGATATTATTTACCTCAATTGATCCAATTCCTAGCACTTTTTCTCTGGTATTATCTCCAAAGATAACATTCTTTCCTTTTCTTTTGACAAGATAAAGAAATAACTTCTTGTCTCCTATCATATGTCTTGAGCATCCACTGTCCAAAAGTCACTTTTTATTATCCACGATGCTCTTCTTCTACTGCACCTACAATATAACAACCAATTCATTTTGGTACCTATTTAACTTTGGGTCTATAAACGTTAGTTTTGGCCTTTAGAATCCCTAACATTTTAACACATACTTTTGGTTTCAAAATTGTACCTTTTGGAACCCAAATCATCGTTGGTCCCCCTATAAGTGTTTTTCTTAAAAGAGCAAGTGCTGTTATAATATCCTTTTCTATAATAATAGTGACAAGTAACAAAAGGGCTTACTGACTTAAAAGACTTTAAAAAATATTTTTCATAAGCCTTTTGTTTTGTTTCAGGCCTGTAACCAATCCTAACTTTATCAAAAATTAACCTTTCACTTCTTAATAATTTGTCTAATACTTTCTTTTCAGATGTGAATTTCTCTAGACATCTACTCAAGTCTTTAATCTTATTTTTGAGTTTCTCATTTTTAGTTTTTAAGACATTCATTTTGCTTTCACAATCAAATACATTTTTTTGTTCAAGTTTACTATCTATTTCTTTCAAAGATTTATTTTTTTTAATAGAGTAGTGCTTTCCTTTTTAACTTCTTTATATTTCATGCGTAATTTTTCAAAGTTAGATTTTAAATCCTCATATAGCTTAAGAAGTTCATCATGCATCATATCCTCTTCACTACTTGAACAAGAATCATAGTAAGATGAAGAATGTACCTTAGTTTCTTGATTTCTCATCAAGCAAAAGTTTGCTTATTCATTCTCTGATGAGGATGAGCTTTCTTCACTTGAGGAATCATCCCAAGTTACTTTCATTGTCTTCTTCTTTTTGTCATTTTTTTAGAATTTCTTTGTTGGACATTTGGGTTGTGTGTGTCCTAGTTTCTTACACTCATAACAAATGACTTCTCTATCCTTATCCTTTTCTTTGTTTTTCTTGTATTTCTCAGATTTATCAAACTTCTAAAACTCTTTTCTTTTTTGTCATTTCCCTCTTGATCTATTCTTATTGAAGAACCTTTTGAATTTTTTTACCATCATCATGATTTCTTCATCATTCGAGTCATGATTACTTTTAGTTTCCTCAATTTCTTTGCTAACTTTTAGAGCAACGTTTCTTTTTCCTTGTTCTCTATCATTTTTCTCATTTCTGATGGCCTTTATCTCGTATGTCATAAGTGACCCAAGAAGTTCTTCCAAGGGTAAGGTGCTAAACTCTTTGGCTTCATGTATAGCTGTCACTTTAATCTCCCATGATCTTGGTAAGCTTCTCAGTATCTTTGTGACTAAGTCAGCATTTGAATAAATCCTACTTAAAGCTTTTAATCCATTAGTGATATTAATGAATCGTGTATATATGTCTTTGATGCTTTCATGAGGTTTAATTTTGAATAGCTTGTAATCATGTACAAGTATACTAATCTTAGAGTCTTTAACTCTACTGGTTCTCTCATGTGTGACCTTTAATGTGTCCCAAATAGCTTTTGTCATATTATACCTAGAGACTCTATTGTATTCTTCCCTGTCTAATAGTAAATGATATTCATAACTCTTTCATTGAGCTTAAATAAATCTTTCTCCTCCTGAGTCTATTCCTATTTGGGTTTGAGCTTTCTCTCTCTAGTATTTTTATCTATGATTATGTGTTGAGAATACCCATCTTTTATGATAGTGATTATGGCAAAATCTAATGTGCTCAGATAAATCTGCATATATTTCTTCTAGTATGCATAATTTATACCATCAAAGAAAGGGAGTCTGTGTGTAGATTGACTTTTGATGATTTGTGATACAATGCTACTAGATGCCATAATGTGATATACTCCTCACAGGGTGTTAATCCTATATGCAATTAGTGAGGCTCTGATACCAAATAAAATCCTAGTGAATATCAACCAAGATGAGGGTGAATTGGTGATATGGCAAAAATAAAAATTGAAATGATAGAATTTTGGATAAGAAGATACAATATAATGAATAAGTGAAAATAAATGCTTTGTTAAAAGTGTAGATGTAGAGAGAGAAAGTGCTAAAGGCAACATAAATAATTTAGAGTGGTTCGACAACCAGCCTACATCCACTCTTCTCAATTTAGTCCCTTGAGTTTGAGCTATCACTAACTCTTATTTATTAATAGAATAAAATAACCCAAATTACACTCTTCTTCTTAACGGTGAAGGGCAACCTTACAAATCACTTTTTCTAACTGGTAAAGTTAAACCCAAATACAAACTTCTTTATCGATTGAAGTTAAACCCAAAGAAAGATAATAGTGAATATTTTTGAAAGAAAAGAGTTCTCTTACAGAACGTATTTGCAATTCAGAATAAGATTTTTCTCTCTCAAAAAATGATTAACAATAAATGAATAAAAAAAAATAATATTGTTCTATGATATTCTTTTTGCTTTAAGAATCTTGTTCTTCAATGTAAAATAATTGTTATTTATATCTTCATTTATTTTGCTTTAATGGCTCTCTGATTCTGTAGTTTATTTGTGCATTTAATGTGATAAACTAACCATTACAGTCTTAAAGTTTGCCAAAAGTGTCAACATGTTTTTCAAAAATCCAACACATTTAAGTGTCTAACTATGAAGGTATCGATACATTGGTCTATGGGTGTTGATACATTTCAACGTATAGTCTTCTTGAGATTTCTTCAGGCTAAAAGTGTTGATACCTCTTTTAAAGGTGTCGACATGTTCTCTCGTAAGCTTCAAGAATCTCCATTACAAACGTGTCAAAATATCTGTCAAGGGTATCGACAAGTTTCATCTAAATCTTTGAATCATGACACTTTGTCTTCATTCATTAAACCTAAAACAATATCCCTTCTGTTAGTGTATACCTCAGAAACTATTCGTATTGTCGGCTTCAAGGCTAGTGATATTGTATTAACCATTAGTTTATTAATTAAAGAATTATTCTTTATTCACATACATTAGCTGTTTCTTTTATATAAGCATGTTTATATATAAAGAATGTATGTGAATAGTCTAGATATTTTCATTTAATAGTTAAATAAAATTATCAAATTATTACTTACGTACATGATATAAATTGTGCAACTATATCACATAGTAAGCATACTAGCTGCCTCCTAATGATATCATATGATGATATATGTAGGGTGATAATATGGGTATTATTATAAGCGCATTAGTATGGATTTATAGTCGATAAACTATTTATCGAACAGGGTTACATATTGACAAATCACGTGGTATATATGTAGTCATGATTTGTCAATAGATTGCAATAGTGTGCGATGTAATCCTTTGACCTGAGATATTTAGAATCAACCTCTGTATGGATGGGTATATTTCATATAGTGTATATATGCAGGTCTAATCACTCCTTATACAAGAAGCCAGTTTGGGTATGCTTTGTTCATATAGGTATTTGGTTGATAATCAAGATAGGGTTCGTTGACTCAATACTATAGACTGAGAGTTTTCATTGACTCTATTCAAGTTGAGTTCCTAAACAAATATCGATATGATGTCTAGATTTTAAGTCTATGACTATAACAATCATAACATATGATCGACGATTCGTATAGATATCGAGATTAGGATTTTGACAGTCCATGAACTTTTACTCGATCAGGATATAATAACGGAGGCATATTACTCACATGTTACGTGCAATCAATAGAGGTTTGATAAAGACACTTTTTTATCGTGACTTAAAGATTATGACGTATAGCTAAACACTAACCATAGTCATTAGGTATCGAAATGTTCGAGATCGAACTATTTGGAGTCGAAGTGTTTGTCATTAGCTCACGATTGAGTCACAGTGAACCTTCATGGTCCACCCAATTCCCTAAGAGTTTTCATAAAGGAGGAGAAGATAAAATATTATCGAGAGAGGGCTAGCGATCTCATGATAACTTGAACCTGCAGAAATAAATACATATAATTATTATATATATTTATTATTCTTTAAAGTATTAAAGAATTAATATATTGATATCATGAAGTAATTTAATGTAAATTACATGATCCAAAATGATAATATTGATTATCAAACATGTGAGAATATGATTTTAAGGTGAAATGGTGGAAAAATAGATTAAATTGTTAATTTAGTACAAATGATCATTTTGCCCCTATATGATACAAATGTGTAATTTATTATAAATTACATATTCAAATTTTATAATAATGCTTCTCAAATATATTAAAATATGATTTTAATAGAAAATGATAAGTTCTAAATTAAAATATTTAATTTAAAAAAATTATCATTTTACCCTTATGTATAATGTTGATCAATGTCATTATGGTAATTGTATCATAATTTTAGATTTATGAAAATTCAAAATATATATTGATATGTCTAATTATCAAATTCTTTAATGGTTAGAGAATTTGACAAGTGTTAGAATTTATATGGATGAAATTTTGACACTTGGCATATTAATATTAATATTAATATATAAATATTATATATTTTTAATTAATTTTTCTTGATCAAAGATTATATCTGCAAGTTTGACTTGATATCACCCATGTAAAATGAGCTTTGTTATATCACATGAATTGTCCATTATTTTATAATATTAATGAGATAAATATTGTAATTAAAAATGATGGAAATTAAGTGAAAATTAAGTCATCTTCTTCCTCTTTCAAGGGTACACGAAATTTGTAGAAAATGGGACTCAAAGGGAGGGTTTCAAGTGAAGAGGTCTCACACTTTTGAGACTCAAATTCATCAAATAAGGCAAGCTTGCTAGGTAAGCTCTTTAAACCCTTTTTTTGCACCTTATTTTCTTTATTGATAAGCATGGTTTTAGGGCTTGTTCTCTAGGGAGAAAAACTTTAACTATACATGTCTTAAGCTATTAGAAACCAACAGATAGTGGCGTCGGTGTACATACTGATACTGGTGGTATCAGTTCTGGAGGAGACTTGGGTTTTGATTTGAATGACTATAATTTTGATCATTGACATCCATGAATTATTTGTGATATTTTTTGTTATATTTGTATTAGTTTGTTTATATACTATGAGTTTATGAGCATGCATGTTGTTGACTTATATATTGATTGTTGATTTTAGTTGTTATTTTTAGTTGTTAATTTTCTTTATATTTGAATTATACTTTATATGTTTTGTTTTTATTATGAAATTAAATTTAGAAAATTAGTTTTATTATGATTTTACAGGTCAGCATAATTTATATTTTAGCCCTTTAATTTTATTAATTTATAAAAATATCTTAAATTTTTTATTATTTATATATTATTAAAAAATCTATTTTTATGTTTTATTTTTATGTTTTCGTTTTTAAAATAGAAAATAATTTTAAATAAAATCGCGATTTAGATAACCTTGGGTATAGGGATTGTTATGTATGCAGGTGGTGTTATATATTTTACCACAAAATCATACTTTCCTAAGGGGTTCCCAAGTATACCATTCCTAGGTATCTGTTCCTAATATGCTTTATAAAACACTTTTGGTTTTTGGTCTTCAACATCCTTTAGTTTTGTGAGCTTTTCCTTTGTCTTCATATATTTGACTTATATTTTTCGAATTTTGTGACTGAAATTCTTTCATAAGGTTATCATTCCCAGTAGCATGAGCCTTTAATAGTAGATTTGATATCGAAGATGTGACTACATCCTCTATTTCTCTTATGTTCTTTGACATGTCATTGATAGATCGATTTTGAGTAGTTTTAGCTAATGTCTTTGGTATTAGTTCTCATGGTAAATCATCCTATCCAGTAGAGATAAAGACTATTGTGTATGACTTAAGAATATGCACCCAAGTTAAATAAGTCTGCTTTGCATGGTTAATCTTTGAATTATTGACCTATTAGTGATGGTACATATTTTATTACTCCTCAAATACCTATCAATGGCATGAGAAACTGCCCACAAGATTGGATATATCGTACATTGTTAAAAGGCTTCGCAACCCAAATAATATCTTCTTCCTTTGCTTTCCTAAGATATTGCTTCCATTGATCTAATGATCTTTTCACCATTTTCTCCTTCATGGAAATATTAAAACTCTCACTTACCCTTTTCACATACTTATTTAGGAACATCTCATTATTTTCATCTAAATAGCTGTGCAACCAAACAGTAAGCATCTGAGTATAACATCTAAGCTATCCATCACCCTTATCTCGAATAAACAACAGTTCTCAAAAAGTCTTGACTAAGATAGTAGACACAATATTAAAACTTTCTTCTTTTATCTAGTACACAAAGAGAATAACTGAAAAATCTACCACTATAATGGATGAAAGGAATATCACCAGTCCAAATAATTCTATAGTAAATAATTTGACTCTATATTTGTTAGAATCTGGATAGAAGTCATTCTATTGCAAACCCAGATTATCTTCATTATCTTTCATATACAGTTTAATGTCTTCCTAAGGAAATTTTAAATACAATACCTAAATTTGTTTCATTTCTTCTCAAGTAGTCCTTAGAGTGATGTTCGATACATATATGTTATCTGATACAGCCTAAAAGGATGTTCCTATATTTTTTAATAGTGGGGATCAAATCATAATCTTTAAAAGAAAAACACCTCATTTTGAAATTGTAAAAGTAAATCAATACTCTAAGTATTTTCCCAATCAGTTTTGATAAAAATGAAATTTTTTTTTTTTAAGCCTCTTTTCAATTTCTATCTAAGTCTTTGTAGATAATTTCTTCAATAAATTCTTCAAATTTATCAGCATTGTCTCTCTTAATGCATATCATTATTTTCATCAACCTAGATGGTTTCTGGCAATATCCATATCCATATTAATGAATCTTAATTTTAAAATAACAAACACATGAAAGAAAGAAAGAAAAAAGATAGCATACCTTTAAATTCTATAACAAAGAGAAATAAATACAAGTATATGAATCAAAGCTCCTTTTATGCTAGACATAGGTGTTCCTTAGTATCACAGATAGTTTTCTAGGTAGGTTAACTTATAGGTAGGCTTCTTAATTTAAGTTTATTATATATGGTTGCCTATTGGATATTTTCTTACGATCAAACTTTCCTCAATATCATGTTCAATGAACAGATATTAAGTCCTACATATCTTAATACAATAACCGATATGATATCACCTTATTATAAATTAGGACATGTAATAAACTTGAAAAGAGTGTCATGAGTACGAAAATGGCCTAACCCCTTTAGTCTTTAAAAGTACCCAACTACTTAAAGGTCGGGTTCGTTTCGTTTAGGTTAATGGCCATCCAAGTGTCATGTCTGAAGGAGCTTTTAGAAAAAAAAACATATAAATTATGACAAAAATAAATTACAAAAATAAATAAATAAAATAAAAGATAGAGAAATATCTTACATATATTCCTTACCAAGTACAAGACATGTTAATTACAAAATATATACAAAAAAAAATAAACAAACAAATAGTATAATTATAGACAAACATTGGTTTAACCCCTCTAACCTAAAGTATCAGTTTAGTATCTTTAGTAGAGTCATCAAATTATTGATGCCATCCAAAAAATTAAATTAATAAAAATTTTGAAAAAGAACGGAGTCCCTACCTATCCAAATAGTGATAGATAGATCATTTAAAAATATGAGATTCTTGAATCGAGAGATTGATTAAACATAAGAAAAGTATTAGGCACCCATAACTTTCATAAATTACAATTACTTAAATGCCTACTTTTAAAATATTTTATTATTATTTCTTTTAAAGTTTTCATTGAAGATAAGATTTTATTAATCAAGAAAAAAGTAAATATCCATGATATCTTACTTCATTTTGATTAAAATCTTGTTAAAATAAAAATGGGATTAAATATTTTAAATATCCTATTTTATTTCAATCATCGTTTAGTTAACAAAAAACTAATTAACCGAGAAAAAAGTAAATATCCTTCGTGTCCTACTTTAATTTTGATTAATTATTATTAATTAAAAAAAATAAATATCCTAAATATTTTACCTCAATATTTGATTTTAAAAAAGATTTAATCAAAAGAAAGAAAATAAAATTTAAATACCTATTTATCTTCTTTTTTATTATTTTATTATTTTCTCTGTTCACATATCTTCTTTGTCTTCCCTATTTTCTCTATATTTTTTTTCATTTCTCTCTTGTCTAAACCTCTTTTCTCTGTACATATTCTTCTTTTCTCTTTTTACTCTATACCTATTGTTCTTTTCTCCCTACAAAGTCTACTCTACTCTCACTACATACGTCTCTAAGTCTCAAAAAAAAAAAAAAAAAAAACCACCTTCCTTTGCTTCTCTCGTAACCTTCTTTTTATAAACAAAATATTCAACTATCGGTATCTCCCCACTCTCCTTTATCTTCTAACTTCCCATAACAATATTTTTTCTTTAACCTTTTCGTAACTTCCCATAACCTTTATTATTATTATTATTATTATTATTATTATTATTATTATTAAAATAAAATTAGGATATGACATATATAATTTATTTTTATTTACAAAAAATTATTTTTCTTTAAATCTTGTAAATTTTTAGTTAGGCACATAAAAACGTAGGATATGTTGTAGTTGTATTTTGTACAGGGAGTTAATGGATTTTTACTCGTATTTGATTTCCTCTACTTTCTTCTGACTAGATTATGTGATTGTCATTAGGGATAGGTGGTCCAAGTCTGTCAATAATATTATTCGTTTTGGTCCAATCTTTGGGATCTCACGGTTTTGTTCTTAATAATGGGTTATCCTGAGAACTTCCTAAGAGATCACCTATCTTGGTCCCGTTCTCATCCAAGCACATTTAACTGCGTATTTCTTGAAGTTAAATCACCATTTATCCTAAAAGACCTTATTGATAATTTGGTTTCAACTTTATATATATAATCCAGTAACTTTCTCTTTCATTCTGATATGGGATTCGGTTCATCCCCGCCATCCTAGAAGCTTGTCAGAAGTCACTCCTTTATCAGGCTCCCTCAGTTCCGGTGCCACTTTCTGTTATCATCAAACCGGGATGTTATAGGCCCACCAGCTTCTGTTTGGTTCATCTCCGAACCACCACCATCGTACTAGAAAAGAGTTGGCTCTGATACCAATTGTAACACTTGATTCAAATCTGTTAATAATATTGTCCGCTTTGGCCCAACCTTTGAGGCCTCACGGTTTTGTTCTTGATAATGGGTTATCCTGACTCCTGAGAACTTTCCAAAAGATCACCCATCTTGGTACTACTCTCATCCATCAATTTGAAAAATTTATGG
>JAVXUL010159477.1:0-13481 GCA_035590515.1 Trichilia minutiflora | reverse complement strand
TACGACACTTGGACTCACCAGACTATACTATAAAAAGACTACCTATACTTGGGTATATAATCTAAATGAGATCAAGCAATGATAGTGGCATGATGACTAAGAAAAAAATCGAGTTGTCCATGACCTTCTCTATGAAAGATCTAAGAAAAGCAACCTATGTTCTTAAATTTTGTATTTATAGAGATAAAACGAAGAGGATAATAGGATTAGCATAAAAATTGTACTAGAGAAAATGTTAAAAAGGTTTAGCATGAAGAACTCTAAGAGAGATCTCTTACCCTTCAATCATAATCTTAATCTTTCTAAAGCTATGGGTTTAAAGACAGATAAAAAAGTATAATAGATGTGTAATATACCTTATACTTTGACTATAGGTAGTTTAGTGTAAGTAATACTATGTACTCGACCTGATATAGTATATGTTGTAAGTGTTACAAGTAGATATCAAGCTAATTCAGGAGAAAAACATTGGTCTTCTGTTAAAATAATTCTTAAACACTTGAGAAAGACTAAGGATTTGATTTTGAGCTATGGATGTCAAAAGTAGAGTATTCAAGGATACTCAAATTCTAACTTTCAGTTAGATGTGGATGATAGAAAGTCTACATTCGATTATATTTTTGTATGTAATAGAGATACTGTCAGTCAAAAAAGTTTTAAACAGACAATAACTTCAAACTCCGTTATCAAAACTGAATACATTGCTACTTTTAAAATAATAAAAGAGGATGTTTGGATGCGAAAGTTTTTATCTAAACTAGTGTTATTCCTAGCATGAGTTATTTGTTAATCGTGTTTTATGACAATACCAGAGCTATTACATAGGCAAAGAAACCTAGAGCATAACAAAAGTCTAAATATATTCAGCATAAATATTATATTTTGAAAGAGTTAATTAAAGTTGGAGAGATACTTGTGTAAAAAACTTCTTCAGGAGATAACATGGCTGATCTACTGACTAAAGCAATGACATAAAATAATCAGATCATCATCGTGAGAAGATGGGTATAAGATATAACAGCAAATGACTTTAGTGCAAGTGGGAGATTGTTAGTATATGCCCTAGAAACCATTCAAGTTTTCAGTTTCAAGGCTCATGATCTTATATTAATTTTATTATTAATAAAAGTACTTATTCTTTATTTAGGTATAGTTACTGCTTCCTTTATCATTTCATGTGATAAAATAACGAAAGTATGTGAATTATCTGATTAAATTTATTTAAGAGTTAAATGAAATTATCAAAGTTATTTCTTATATACGAGGTATTGATTAGGTGACTATATCACATAGTATACATACTAAATACTGCCTAAGGATATAATATAATGGTATAAGTGAGACTGATAATAACAATCTTGTCACAAAGTCATTGGTATGGATTTATAGTCGGAGAACTATTTATCAAACATGATTAAACATTGATAAATCATATGGTATACATATAATCAATGATTTATTAAGATATTATACTAATGTGCGAAGTAATCTTTTGACCTGAGATGTCTAAATCGTATCTTGTATGGATGCTTATAATTCATATGGTGTATAAGTATAGAGCTAATCATACCTTGTATATTAAAGTCAGTTTTGTTATGTATTGTTCATATAAAGTTCGGTTGATGGTTAAGATAGAATCTGTTGGCTCAAAAAAATAGATTAAGAGATTTCATTGACTTTATTTGAGTCAAATTCTTAAGTGAACGTCGATAAATGTTTGAAACATAAGTCTATGGTTATAGCACTTTGAAAAATACATGAAAAGTTTATGGGAATATATTCAGGATATATTGATTGTCGAGTCGTAAATAAGTTGAGATTAGGGTTTTGACATTCTATAAATCCGTACTTGATTAGGATTAGACACCAAAATAATGTAACCACATGATACATACAATTAATGAAAAGTTTGATAAAGAATTTCTTCATTGTGATTTAGGGACTATGACACATTATTAGATGTTATTCATAGTCATTGACTATCATGATCACATTAATATGCTTGTGTATTTCAAAAGATATAAGAGAGAGAAAATATTATCCATAAAGGGTTAGCAAATTCAGGGATAGTATAAAAGGCTAACATATATATATTTATTATTCTTGAAAGAGTTAAAGAATTTTCATATATTTATGTAATTTATTGTAAATTACATGCCAAAATTTGATAATAAAGGTTATTAAATGAATTAAAATATAATTTTAAAGCAAAATAGTTAAATTTAAATTAAAGTGTTTAATTTAGAGTGAAATTATCATTTTACCATTATATCATAATTGGTTAAGGACAATATGATAAATATACCAAAGATATGGATTTTTAGAAATTCATTAAATTAATTAGTTTGTTAATTAGTATATTTCTTTAATAGTCAAAGAAATTGATAAATATTAGAATTTGTTAATGGTTAGTATGATTAAACATGGTATTTTCTAATTGGTCTAAATATGTATTAGTTTGGCCTAAGCTCATTGGTCCATTTGTGTATGGATTTATATAACATAAATGCTAATTAAAATAATGATATTTATTAATTTATTTTAATTGGATATTAATGATATATATATGACATTTATTACATTTGATAAAAAATAAATAAAAGAATGAAAAAAAAGCTTTTCCTCTCTCTATGTTTGGCCAAGGCTTCCAAAGGATAAAGGTGGTATTAATTGAAGAAATCTCATGCTTTTGAGCTTCCAATTCATCAAATTAACAAGATAATTTATCAAGTCCTAAATTGTTTTCTTTGTATATTTATTGATATGCATGGAATCAAGTATGAGATACTTTAGAAAATTTTAAATTTGTTGCATGATTAGGCCATAAAATTCTTCAATAAGTATATTATGTAGAAAAATAAATATGATCAAAGGAAAAAATCACTTAAGAGATATCAACATTTTTATATGAAAAATTCTTTTAAATTAAGGGTAACAAGTATGGGATAAAAGTAGAACTATAAATTATAAAATATCATCTCCACCGTTCATATTGTAGAATAATGTATTAAAAACTCTAAAACTAAATTCCAACTTGATCTGACTTTTAATGAATCTAAATAGGAAGTTTGATGATGAAGTCCCAGATGACAAAATCAAAGAGGAGGGTGAATTGAAAATTTATAAATTTTAAGACAAAATTTCAGGTGATTGTGTTATGAATGCAGAGAGAGAATAAATCAAAGATACAAGACACGACTTTATAGTGGTTTGACTATAAGTCTATGTCCACTCTTCTCAGTTGAATTCACTCATACCGATGATCACTATATCCTTGTTTTTATAGGTCAAGAGAAACCTAAAATACAACTCCTTCTTTGAACGGGTGAAGGGCAACCACAGTTATAACTTTCTTTTGAATCGGATAAAGTATAACCCAGTATAAATCGTTCTTTCTATGGGTGAAGAGAAACCCAAATTTGTGTCTGAAATTTTCAGAAAGAAAAGATACAAGACTCTCTAAAAGAGTATATGTTTCAATATGCACACACTTTCTCTCACTAGAATAAATATAGAGAATTTTCAGAGAGAATAAAAGTAATTGTAGAAGAATGTTTTTCTTGCTTTGATGATCGTATGTTTAATGCTCTTCAACGACTCTTTCATATTCAAATTTTGTTTAATTTATATCTGTAATAAATTACTTCCAACGGCTCTATCAAGCTCATTAATGATGGTAATAAATGCTTCTGAACTAGCCGTTATAGTCCTGATTCCGTGAAGGTATCGATACATTTCTCTAGGGTATCAATATGTTTGAGTTATAAGCCTTGAGGGTATCAATACATTGAATATGGTAACGATATGTTTCCATGTAAAAACGATGATGTCCGTCATGAATGTGTTGATGCAGGCTTCAGGGTATCCGTACATTTGGAAATCCTTTCAAGGGTATCGATACGTTTAAGTGGACTGTCAGGGTACTGAAACCTTTTTGTGTGAACGAGCACCTTTTCGCTGCCAATGTATTGATACGTTGAACAAGGTATCTATACGTTTGTTGTGCAAAGTGAAGGTATCGAAATGTTTAAAGTAGGGTTCCGAAACTCGAGCTTGAATTCAGAACTGTAGCTAAAACATGTCGATACGTTTAAGTAACGTATCGATACGTTTAAGCCTGAGAAAGCTTTCTTGACACTTTTGACTTTATTTTTGAATTCCTGCAAACATAATTACCTTCCCAAAATGATCAAGTGAATTATATTTATTATTTTAAATGAATAATCATCACTTAGTAATATATATATATATCACAAGCATGATTTGTTTCTTCATATTTTGGTATCATCAAAAACAAATGTTTGCCAATTAAACATATGGCATCATTGTATTTGGGGGCCATCAATCTCCCCTTTTTTTGATGATGACAAAACTCATGAAACAATTTAGCATATCATAATTAATGATTGTCTCCCCCTTTTTGTCAGTATACAAAGAAGGGTTAACGAACAGCCAACATGAATCAACTATCAAGCATGAATCAAGAACAAATATGAATCAAATGAATCAGATATACCATATATCAAGCATTAAGTTAAACAAGAATAATCATCCAAAAGGATAAGCAACAACACAAATAATCATTCGAAAATAAGAAATCATAAAAGTAATCATCCAAAAATAATCAACAGACAAGATAAATCAACTATCATCATCAGATGGATCAACCAGAGCTGGACGAGATGATGATCATGATCCTGTCTCAAATAAAGGGCGAGTGCCCGTAGGAGTAGGATGCAAAAGAGGTAGCTCAGGATGAAAAGGTAGAAAATGAGAATGAGGTGGTGGCTGACGATCGAATGTAAGAGGTTGATAGCCCGAAAAGGATCTAGGAAACGCTCTTATAGAAGGTCTCAGCTGACCAATCTTATGAAGAAGTCTCTCCTCGACTTCATCCATTTTCACATGCAGATCAGTGTATTGAAGTAGAGAATCATCTCATTGTTTCTCCACCATCTTCCCAAGCACATGCATCAGCTGAAATGCCTCGTTTATACGAGTATCTAGCTTTTGCAATGCTATCATCACAGTTGACTCAAGAGTAGAAAAACTGTCAAGAATCTGCTCAATCTTGTATTCTAAAGTCAGAGCAGGAAGAGCCAACGGAACTGAGCCACTCGACTGTGTCGAAGTAGGTGCTGGAGGAGTTGTCTTGGTAACAGGTTGTGGAACACTTGTTATATCCTGAGCCTCAGTCTGCTCTACTGGAGGTGGAACAGAAGAAGGTATAGGCTCACGTGGAGGAGGACTACGTACATCCTCCTGCTGCTACTACTCTAGTCTTGAACTGGATAAAAGGTCAACTGGAGCATCATCTGTCCTAACAACATCGCCCTCTCTAATGGAAGGGCCAGCAGCCTGCTTCGAAACCAATACACCAGGAGCCTACTACTCATAGTGCATCTTTCGAAGAGTAGTCTAGCTCAACATACTCGAAGGAGGCGGAGTCTTACTGTCCACACCAGTCAATGTGTCTGGGGCTATCTTTCGGATTAACTCTGAGATCAGATATCCATAATGCAAGTTGTGTTACTGAGAGGCACCTTGTATAATGCTCGTAATCATCCAGTAAGGAAGGTTCGGTCTATGATGTGTCATAATCTACTCCATCCACCACATATCCTCCACAGACAACTTTGCAAACTTCTTAGAACGGACATTCAAGTTATGAGTAACGATCAAATATAAGATCCATTCATTCAACTGAAGCTTGGAGAGTTTGTTCTTTATGGTCTATAGATTCGAGTTTTGCAAAATAATCTTACAAGCCTCAAGAGGGTTAAAGGTCGATGGATAATAGTGTTCTCCCCCTAGAATCATCCTAAACTGGTCTACCAAAAATTTCTCATCTATAGCCAACTCAACATTTCTTACCCAAGTTTTAAATTTAGTTACCATGTTTCGACCAGTGTCAGGGTCTTTAATGTCGAGATTGGAATAAAACAGTCTTACTAATTTAGGATAAAACTCCCCTTTAATGCTCAAAAATGGTAACCAACCGAAACGATGAAATTAGATTAAATAAGAAAAATGTATTTTCTCTAAAAGTTCAAAATCGATTACCCGTCCCGAAGTTACAATCCTATGAGCGAACTGAGTCAAGAATCTCTCTTGTTGCTCTTGAGATGTGAAACCTCAAGGTTTTGGTTCGGTGGGTATGGCAGACAATGAATACTTTGCAGCTTTTCATTTTCTCCAGTTAGATGGTGCAAGAAATTTCATACGAGGAGCCATTTTGAGAGAGAGAGAGAGAATGATAGTTTAGAGAGAGATGGTTGAGAGAATGAAAGTTAAAGTGACAGTTTCTGAAGACTGTAGAGAGAGAAAAAAATGGTGAAGTATTTGATTTTAAAAGAGAGTGGGGAAGATAAAAGGATTTGGCGGTTTTGAATGTGGAAGGTTGTGCCTTAAGTTCAAAACGACATAGTTTTGGGCTTAATCTGGGTAAACATGTCGATACGTTTTAAAAGATATCGATACATTTTGACGTTTCTGCCACAAGTACGTCATAAAAGTATCAATACCTTTTAGGTAACGTATGAACGTATCGATACGTTAAGCCGCAAGATTCAGCATTTTCGTCTCAAAGGTATCGATACCTTTTAAAAAGGTATCAATACATTCGCCCAATGCTCCAGCATGTTTCAAATGTATCGATACATAAACTTAAGCATTTTGATACGATGCTCGGAGTATCAATACAATCAGGGGATTTTCAAGCAAAAACATATCGATACACACATTTAGCAACATATATCAGACAAAAAAATCGATATGAAGGATTAAACAACTTTAAAGAAGACATTGAGACATGTTTAATCAACATACATCATTCCAAGATTTTTTAAAATAGCAGAATCGAGTTTTATCTAACGGTTTTGTGAAAATATCTGCTAGTTGATTTTCAGTACAAACATATTCAATACAAACATCATTCTTTTGCACATGATCTTGGATAAAATAATGTTGTATTTCAATATACATGGTTCGTGAATGATGTATTGGATTCTTAGTGAGGTTAATAACACTCGTGTTATCACACATGATAGGAATTCTATCTACATGCATGCCATAGTCAATCAATTGATGCTTAATCCATAAGAGTTGTGCATAACAACTACTCACGGATATGTACTCGGCCTTGATAGTAGATAAAGTAACAGAATTTTGCTTCTTACTCACCCATGTGACTAATGCATTCTCTAGGAAAAGACATACACCACTCATGCTTCTTCTATCAATTTTACAACCCCTAAAATCTACATTCGAAAAATCTTTTAGATCAAATGAACCATCCTTGGTATAAAATAATCTCAAGTTAAATGTGCCTCTAAGATATCGAAAAATTCTTTTCACAGCACTTAAATGAGATTCTTTGGGGTTAGACTGAAAACGTGCACATACACACACACACTATAAAGGATGTTTGGTCTAGATGTAGTAAGATACAATAATGATCCTATCATGCCCCTATAAAGCTTAGGGTCAACACCCTTGCCTTGCTCATCTTTATCAAAAAAGGTGGATGAACTCATAGGTGTATCGACATGTTTACTATCTAAAAGTTCAAATTTCCTCAAAAGATCCTTTACATATTTTGATTGGGAGATGTAAATACCATCTAAAGTTTTTTTAATTTGTAAACCCAAAAAGAAATTCAATTCTACCATCATACTCATTTCAAATTCATTTCTCATCAAATTTGAAAAATCTTTACACAATAAATCATTTGTGCTACCGAAAATAATATCATCAATATACACTTGCACAATGATTATGTTATGATCTTTTGTTTTAATAAAAAGAGTTTTATTAGCACTCCCCCTATCAAAATTATTCTCCAATAAAAATTTACTAAGTCTCTCATACCAAGCTCTAGGAGCTTATTTCAAACCATAAAGAGCTTTAATCAATTTGTAAACATGATTTGGATATTTTTAGCTTTCAAACCCGGGAGGTTGTTCAACATAAACTTCTTCATTTAGAAAATTATTTAAGAAAGTACTGTTCACATCAATTTAAAAAAGTTTAAACTTTTTAAAACAAGCAAAGGCTAAGAGGATTCGAATAGCTTCTAATTTAGCCACGGGAGCATAAGTCTCATCATAGTCTATCCCTTCCTCTTGACTATAGCCTTGAGCAATAAGCCTAACTTTATTTCTAATAATGTTTCCATTCTCATCTAGCTTGTTTCTAAACATCTATTTTTTGCATATGATGGAATGATTATGAGGTCTTGGAACTAAGTCCCAAACTTGGTTCCTTTGGAACTGATTTATTTTCTATTACATTGCCATTATCCAATCGTCATCCATTAATGCATCATCTGTTTTGTTTGGCTCTAAGTGAGACACAAATGCAAGGTTTTGCACTTCCTTAAGGTTTTGAAAAACCTCTTTAGATGCTCTCCTAGTTTTAATTCCTTGAGAGGGATCACCAATGATCAACTCTCTGGGATGATGGGATGCATACTTCCAAGCCTTTTGAAGCTCCTTAGAATGAATCTCTATATGCTCTTCATGCTTCTCACTAGGATTCTCACTCAGCCTCAAGTTATTCATCTTATTAGTTAGGTCTATCTCATCCATCTTCTTCTTAGCAACTATTTTCATCACTTCAAGTTTTAATTCATCAAATCTAGTATGTATAGACTCTTCAACAACCTGAGTTCTCTTATTATACACTCTATATGCTTTGGTCCTAGATGAATAACCCAGAAAAATGGCCACATTTAACTTAGGCTCAAATTTTTCAATATTGTCTTTAGTGTTAAGGATATAGCAAGTGCATCCAAAGACTCTAAAGTATTTGATTTTAGATTTTCTTTGATACACCAACTCATAAGGAGTTTTACCTAGGAATTTTCTTATCAACACTCTATTGAAAATATGACAAGCTGTATTAATTGTTTTATCCCAAAAATATTGAGGTAACTCATACTCATTGAGCATGGTTCTACCCATCTCTTGTAATGTTCTATTTTTCTTCTCAGCTACCCCATTTTACTGTGGTATTCTAAGTGTAAAGAAGTTATGAGTGATCCCATACTCATCACAATAAGCCTCAAAATCATGATTCACAAACTTACCACCTTGGTCACTTCTAATCTTCACTTAATGGTAATCAAGTTCATTCTAAATTCTCTTAGAAAATTTTTTAAATGCATCAAATGTATCACTCTTGTTCTCTAATAAGAACACCCAAGTGAACCTAGAATAGTCATCCATAATGACATATGTATAGTATTTTCCACTAAGATATGCAACTCTATTTGGATTGAAGAGATCCATATGAATTAGTTCAAGGGGCTTGGATGTGAAAATGGTATTCTTGGGCTTAAAAGAGCTTCTCACTTGTTTACCTCTTTGATATGGTCCACATGTCGTATCCTTGGCAAACTTGAGGTTAGGAAAGCCCTCTAACATATCATGCTTAGCTAATTTCCTAATGAGGTCTATGCTACAACCAAGAATCATCATACATCACTTGCAAGCACACAAAAGATTTAGCAATTATTTTATCCAATTCAATCACATAAATATATCCTATCCTAGAAGCATGCAAGATCCTACTACCAGCATCATAAAAAACATCATATACATTTTTCAAAAATCTAACATTATATCCAATGTCACACAATTGAGATATACTAAGCAGATTGTATTTTAACCCATCCACTAGCAAAACATCAAAGATTTTGATATTGTTTACCTCAATTTCGTCAATCCCAACAACTTTGCCTCTACTGGTCTCTTCGAAGGTCACATTTTTTTCTTTCTTCTTTGAGAGATGTACGAACAGACGCTTATTACTAGTCATGTGTCTTGAGCACCCACTGTCAAGAAACCATTTGACTTCTCTGGATGAATTTTTCTCATTTTGCCCCTGTATAATAAATATTCTTTTACTTTGGTACCCATTTAACTTTGGGTTCATAAAAGTTAATCCTAGATTTGGGAGCATCAACACCAACTTTGGAACCTTTGGGAACCCAAATTAATTTCGGACCCCTGTAGGTTTTGTTCCTTATGGAACATTTGTTGATATGGTGTCCTCTTCTACCATAGTAATGACAAACAGAAAAGGAATTCATTTAACTAGATGCTTTTACAAAATAAGTTGAATAGGATTTTTGTTTAGCACTAAGTCTATAGCCTATACCTGCTTTATCAAAAATCATTCTTTAACTTCCAAGCAATTTTTCTAAAGCATCCTTTCTTATAGTAAACTTTGCTAAAATTCTTTTTAGCTTGCTGATCTCCTCATTTAGTTATTTGTTCTTAGCCTTTTCTGTATTTATTTCTATATCACATTTACATGCATTTTCCTTTGATTTTAACAAATAATTTTCCTTTGTTAGCATATAATATTTCTGTTTGTTCTCTTTGTATTTAACACAAAGTTTTTCAAAGTTAGATTTCAGTTCATCATATAAGTCCATCAATTCATCATGCAATAACTCATCATCACTGTCAAAACAAATATCATAATAATCAGAGGAGGATTTGGAAAGTACCTCATCATCCTTTTTGATCATGAGACAAAAGTTTGCACGCTCAACTTCTGATACAGAGGAGCTATCTCCTTCTGATGACCCACGTCACTTTCATAGCTTTCTTCTTCTTCCAATCCTTATTGTTCTTTCTTGAAGGGCACTCTGGTATGGTGTGTCCTAGTTTCTTACACTAATAGTATATGATTTTGTTTTCTTTATCTTTTTCTCTATCCTTCTTAAACTTTTCTGGTTTCTCTCCTTTTTGGAATTCTCTTCCTCTCCAATTCTTTCTTCTGGTTTTATCTTTATCGAACATTTTCTTCATTCTTCTAGCCATTAGCAAAAACTCATCCTCTTCTGAAGAGTTTTCTATGCTATCTTCTTCCTCTTCCTCTTTTGTGCTTTTGAGAGTAATGTTCTTCTTCCCACTTTCTCTATCATCTTGCTCGTTCCTGTTTGCTTCCAGCTCATATATTATCAAGGAACCTAGTAGTTCTTTAAGGGGAAGTTTACTGAGGTCGTGTTCCTCACTTATGGCTATTACTTTCACTTCCCACGTCTTTCGCAAACTCCTCAAAATTTTGTTCACCAAGTCCATGTTCGAATAAGTCCTGCCAAGAGATTTTAAACCATTTGTTATATCAGTAAAACGAGTGAACATATCTTTGATTAACTCATGACTTTCCATTTTAAAAAGTTCATAGTAATGCACAAGCATGCTTATTTTAGAGTTCCTCACTCTATTGGTCCTTTCATGGGTAACCTCAAGCATGTCCCAAATTGCCTTGGCTAAATCACAGCCAGACACCATATTATATTCTGACCTGTCTAATGAGTAATAAAGCACATTCATTGCTTTACCGTTTAATTGAAATTGAGCTTTCTCTTCAGGAGTCAGACTTAGGCTTCATTTTTCTCTCTTCAGAGATTTCATCTAAGGTCATGGGGGTTGTAGCCATCCTCTATGATGGTAAGAATTTCAAAGTCTAGAGTGGTGAGGAAGATTTGCATATGCTTCTTCCAATATATGTAATCAAACCTATTGAAGAAAGGTAGTCTATTTGTGGATTGACCCTCTATTATGTGAGATGGAATGTTTGATGAAGATGCTATAAAATCTACTACTTATAGGTATTTAATCCTATATGAAATGAGTTAGGCTCTAATACCAAATAAAGTCCCAGATGGCAAAATCCAAGAGGGGATGAATTGGAAATTTATAAATTTTAGAACAAAATTTCAGGTGATTGTGTTATGAATGCAGTGAGAGAATAAATCAAAGATGTAAGACATGATTTTATAGTGGTTTGACTACAAGTCTACGTTCACTCTTCTTGATTGAATCCACTCATATCGAGAATCACTATATCCTTATTTTTACGGGTCAAAAAAAATCCAAAATACAACTCCTTCTTTGAACGGGTGAATGGCAACCACAGTTACAACTTTCTTTTGAATCAGGTGAAGTGTAACCCAGTACAAATCGTTCTTTCTACAGGCGAAGAGAAACCCAAATTTGTGTTTGAAATTTTCAGAAAGAAAAGATACAAGACTCTCTAAAAGAGTATATGTTTTAATGTGCACACACTTTCTCTCATTAGAATAAATACAGAGAATTTTTAGAGAGAATAAAAGTAATTGCAGAATAATGTTTTTCTTGCTTTTATAATCGTATGTTTAATGCTCTTCAACGACTCTTTCATCTTCAAACCTTGTTTAATTTATATTTGCAATGAATTACTTTTAATAGCTCTATTAAACTCATTAATGACGATAATAAATGCTTATGAACTAGCCGTTACAGTCCTGATTTCCGTGAAGGTATCGATGCATTTCTCTAGGGTATCGATATATTTGAGTTATAAGCCTTAAGGGTATCGATACGTTGAATATGGTATTGATACGTTTCCATGTAAAAATAATAATATCCATCATAAACGTGTTGATGCAGGCTTCAGCATATCGGTATGTTTGAAAATCTTTCTAAGGGTATCGATATATTTGTCCAAGGTATCGATACGTTAAATGGACTATCAGGATACCAAAACCTTTCTACATAAAGAGCACCTTTTCGCTGCCAACATATCGATACATTGAACAGGGGTATCGATACGTTTGTTATGCAAAGTAAAGGTATCGAAATGTTTGAAGCAGAGTTTCGAAACTCGAACTTGAATTTAACACCGTAGCTAAAACATGTCGATATATTTAAGTAATGTATCAATACGTTTGAGCCTAGGAGAGCTTTCTTGACACTTTTGACTTTATTTTTAAAATCCTGCAAACATAATTACCTTTTGAAAAAGATAAAGTGAATTATATTTGTTCTTTTAAATGAATAATCATCACTTAATAATATATATATATATATATATATCACAAGCAGATGAAAATATGTTTCTTTATATTTTGCATCATCAAAATCAAATGTTTGCCAATTAAACATATGACATCAATGTATTTTGGGGCCATCAGATGAAAATTAAATAGTAAAGAAAAAAAACCTATAACTTCTCTCTCCCTTTTCACTTCTTCTTTTTCTTATGTCAATTCTATCACAAATTAGTTCTTTTGAAAAAAATTCTGAGTTCTCACTTTTTATGTTTCTCTCTTGAATAAAGTATTTTAAACCTTTCAAATGCTCTTTTTATAATAGAACCAACATTTCTAAATTTTTTTAAGTTATTAGGTAAATTTTGGTTCTTAATCTTACTTAGATTAGAACTTAAACTTTTAATCCACATAATAAGAAAAAATCTAAATCCAACACTTCTAGCTTGGTGTTCCAATCTTCTAAGGGTGTCCAATAATTTCTTATTTTTATTCTGTTATGGATAAGCTTGGTGCTAAGCTTGAATTCAAATCTAAAGGATTTAATTCTTTGTAAGAGCCTGAGGTAACCGAGGGTCTACTGATGAGTACATAAAAGTGTATGTGTATTAAGGTTAAATTTATCATTTTACACTTCAAAGTATGATTAACTCTC
>JAVXUL010159457.1:0-13482 GCA_035590515.1 Trichilia minutiflora | reverse complement strand
AGTTGCTGACATTGTGACAGAGGGAAAATAGCCAAAAAACCAGAAAATTTTCAGAACAGAAATTCGGAAAATGAGCAACGAGGACCAGTAGCGAAATAGCATAAATTGGCAGCAGTTAAAGATGGAAGGAATCAGCAGAAACAGTAGGAAAATATCAGCCACGAACAGAAGTAGAATACCAGCAGGAACACAGATAAAGAATGGTGGTAGAAACAGTAATATAGGAAAAATAAAAAACAGCAGCTAGGACTTGACAAACCCTAGCTCTGATACCATGAAAAAATAGAGAAAGTTGAGAATGAAAAGGAGAAATTTTCTATATTTTTTCATGAGTACAAAGGAGTATATAGATTTCTACCTCCTAAGAATGGAAACTAACAGCTGATTTACAGCCTACAATTAATCTCATCAAATCCCTTAATTACAGCACTATATCAAATCCCTTAATTACTACAAATCATATCAAATCTCTTAATTACAGCATTATATCAATAGCTAGCATTCTAACAATTTATATTCCTTCAACCTAATTCAGAATATAATTATTTATTAATAGTAATAAAATAATTGTTTGATAAAAAGTATCAATATGAGTAATCAATTCAATCAGTGAAGCTTTTTTATTCCTGATTTAATTTACTTTTTCTTTGCAAATTTTAGCAGTAAAATCTTCTAAATATAATTCCTTTTTCTTCATAAAAGTTAGCATAATGTCATTTAACATATAATTATGCAAGTCAACTTAATGCTGCCTTCATCTGTACCAGTGTGCTCATTCTAGATAACTGGCTCAGCAAATTATCCTTTTGTTAATTGATGGAAAATCAATCTGTCCTTCATCTTTGTTGCTTGTTTTAATTATAAACTGTATTACTGCAGTTTTGAAGAAAAAAGTCACCCATGTTCACCAACATGTTTTTATTCGAGAGCATTTTCTGGGTATTGGTAAAGATTCTGTTCTGCTGGGTTGGGTGGTGAGTTATTTCCTCTAATGTTTTGTAAGATATGGTAATCATTGTATACCATTTATTGTTCATGGTATATAGTAAGATATGTGCATATATCACTTATTGCTCTTCTGTTGGATAGCTACATTATGTATTTGCATAATATCGGCATGGCCGTGTGGCATTAACTTTGCTCAGATTTTGTGAACAAACATTTTTATCCTCTCTTAACTTATTTTCTCTAAGAATAGAAATAAACAAACATGCATGTACACATGTAGATTTTTTTTACTAACAGATATATTGGCATTTTCTGTTAGATCAACTGGTGGTCAGCTAGTACAGTACTTATGTGACATAGTTGTGAAAAAAATTACAGTCGAAGGTTTTATCCTTTGTAGTATATTTCAGAAGCAGAATGATTAGTAATTTTTTTCTTAGTGCAGGTAAACGGGACTCTCATGTTTCTCTTCTTCTTCTTGTGTTCTTACAGCAATCTTTTTTCAAGCAATTCTATGCATCTATTACCAAAGCAGATTATGTGACATTGCGACTAGGTTTCATCATGGTAAGGAATCTATTGTTAAGATGTTGTCTTGTATGTATTAAGTGTGGTCTTTAGGCAGGCATTTGACTGCATATTCTTCATTTCTACTTTAGACCCATTGCAAGGCAAATCCAAAGTTTAATTTCCACAAATACATGATACGTGCCCTTGAAGATGATTTCAAGCGAGTTGTTGGTATAAGGTAAGCTTTTTTAAGCTATTTTTTTGCGGTGAATATCTACCAGATCTATTGTTTTGAACATTAATGCTGATTTACGTACTGATTCTTCTTAATTTACCATTGCAGCTGGTATCTATGGATATTTGTGGTCATATTCTTGTTACTGAATATTAATGGTAAGTAAACTAGTAGTTAGATTAAAGTTACGAAATATAGTTACTATTTTTTATGTTCTGTTTTTTAGCAACATTCCCTATATTACATCAAAGTTTCAGTGATTTTAGATTTATTGGTTGGAGCACAATGAAATATTTCCTTGTATTTGGCTAAACACATCATGACTTATATTGGATTTGGTCCATTCTTCAAGCTCATCTAGTAGCATCCTCCCCCTTGTTACTAATTATCATGGTATGGTTTTGTAACTAATTTCATGTCGATCATCAGATTAGAGACTCGACTTATTTTCATCGTATCTGCTATTTTCTTCGCAAGGGTTTCATCTTATTACATTTCTTCCTGTGTATGTATCATTGCTATTTTATCAGTCAATAGGGACAGTACTCTTATTAAATTCCCAATTTCATCAAAAATCTGTAGAATGTTGATTTTTTATTATGCTCGTAATGTCACATCGAGCTAGTATCTCTTGAATAGTTTAGGTTTTTGCTTAGAATGTGGATAAGGAAAAACTTAAATCTTCGGTGATAAAATTGTATTCTTAATAAACTGATGCTAGAAAGACTGTCATAAGATTAACCTTTTTTGTGTATATATGACAAAATTCAAGCAAATTTTAGTTTCCTTCAATCTACTGTAAAGAAGTGTTTTGTGTTTGGTTGTACCAATCTTTTTGTTCTATCTTCTTCATTTGGGGTGACATTTTTAGATAAACTATTGGCTAAAAGGTCATGCTGCTCTTGGTGTCTGAAACCACCAGAGTTTTTGTCTTCCTCTTTTATCATGTTTACACCATTATCCTATTTCTTATGGCTTCTTAGGGGTGCATTTACTGTTGTTCCTTCAAATGATTCAACTATGTTTGTTTTCCGATTCTTGTCTTTTCTTGTCAATGCTAAGTCCACTATTTTTCAAGTACATTGAGGTGAAGCCTGATCTCTCTTTTGTTTTGACACTCTTCTATAAAAGATCGCCATCACATTTTACTCATCTTGCCAACTCGTTTCTTTGTCAAAGTATTTACTTTGTGTGGCCGTTTGATAAAATTTCACCTTTCAAGTTCATTGAAACATGGTAGTTATATGATAGTGCAGAAGAATGTCTTTGCTTAATGCATACGGCTGTAACGTTTTCTTTGTTTGCATTTTATATTTTTCATCTGACAGATCATTGAATGAATAAGAAAGCCTTAATTTGAATAAGAAAGGATTGGCATATTTTGTCAGCATGCCTAAATTATGCTAACACAGTATCAAGATCATTTTAACATCCCTTTCATTTTTTTCTTATTTCTTTTAAATGGTATACAGTAGCATGAGATTGTTAATGTCATGATGTTTTGCCTTTTTCTTGTGCAGGTTGGCATACGTACTTCTGGATAGCATTCATTCCTTTCATTGTGGGTAGTCTTAAATCTTTATATGATTTCCCTCTAGTGTTGTGTTTGTGTCCATGTGCATGATTTTGCATCTAAGTTGCTATTTTTGTACGCACAAAGTTTGATTTCACCATGCAATTTTTCATTCAGAATGGTTGTATATGATTATGGATTTTTGTACCTTCAATTTTTTATTCAGAATGGTTGTATATGGGTGTATTTATTCCATGTTTTACCTTGTTTCCTCAGCTTCTACTTGCTGTCGGAACCAAGCTGGAGCATGTCATTACTGAATTGGCTCATGAGGTTGCTGAGAAACATATAGCCATTGAAGGGGAATTAGTAGTTCAACCATCAGATAAACACTTTTGGTTTGACAGCCCCCACATTGTCCTCTTCTTGATCCATTTTATCCTATTCCAAAATGCTTTTGAGATTGCATTTTTCTTTTGGATATGGGTAAGCTAAAATTTCAAACTGTTGCTCATTTTCTGAATTGATTTCGTGTGCATGACCATCCTTTGTGTGTCTGTAGGTCCAATATGGCTTTGACTCCTGCATAATGGGACAAATTCGTTATATTGTACCAAGGCTTGTCATTGGGTAGGACTCAATGACTCATTCTGTTTCATTTTGATGTTTTTTTTTTGTTTTTTTTTCCGTTCAATGCTCAATGGGTAATTCAAGATTTTCATATTTCCATTCTTTTTTTATTTCTTTTACCTATAGGGTATTCATTCAAGTTCTCTGTAGTTACAGTACCCTACCCCTTTATGCCATTGTCACACAGGTGAGTTGAGTTCCTGTTGTACCACAACCTTCACCTTCTTCATTTAAAAAGTTAAAAACTTAATGTATATTTTGCGAATGAAATGAAGATGGGAAGTTCCTTCAAGAGGGCGATATTCGATGAGCATGTGCAAGTTGGCCTTCTTGATTGGCGGGAAAAGGCAAAGAAAAAGAAAGAATCTACTACCCAATCCAGTTCCCATGGTGGAATTCATCTGGGAAGAATCTTTCGCAATGCATCTACCCCGGAGAATGTTCAGCCTTCATCCCATGGCTCTGATGGGTCTAAATGAGCTACACAAAAACAACAATAGCAAGGCTATGTGATGAAAAAAATTTGATCTTTTGTAGAAGTATATATGCAGATGATACCATATATATATATATATATATATATATATATTGAAGCTCAATACTGTGTAATCTATGAATATTTGGACTATGTACCGTAACTAGGATTTTTCTTGAGCTGATACCTACTTATGCTTATGTATTTTCAAAGAACAGTTGGGATTCTCTCTTACCTTACAAGTGAAAGATGGGTTATTATGAATGATTGCTGGTTTGGTGTCTTGGATGATGATTGTGTATAGTAATTAAAACAGTAACATTATTTGTTTAAAGTTTTTATTTCAAGTGGTGGGGTATGGTATGATATCAGAAAGTAATGGAATGTTTTTTTTTATTTTATTTTAAATTTATAATATTTTAAAAAGAATTACATTGGTTGAGATTCAAATTTTAAGATTAAAAAATTCTAACAGTATTTCATATTTGAGTCTTTTGAAGGATAATTAATCGTTTAATAAAATTATTTATACATTTATAAACTACTGGTTTTACAATATTTTCAGTTTATAAAAGATTGAAACATAGAATTTATGGTATATAGAAATATATTTTACCAAAAAAAGCTTATTTTTCCCATCAAATTTAGGCATTCAAATTCAATTGAATGTAACAAACAATTTATTGACATTATATCATATATTTATTAAAAAGTTTATAATATTGTTAAGGAATATAAGCTTAAATTTGGGCCGATTATTCGCCCAATAATAATAATAATGATAATATTTACATAGAGTAGAAGAGTCTTACATTTTGTAGAAATATAAAAAAAATAACTAATATAAATTAATCTTTAATAAATAAATATTCTTGCTATTATTTAAAAAAATCCCCAAAAAATGATGATGTAAAAATTTATATCCACAAATAACTTAAATTAAATTTTTTTTTTCAGCGTTTGTATGATCTATCTACTGTCGACACAATGCAATGGAATACAGTACAATACAATACACCATGCATATACAAATACACACAACTCTCGGTGAAGAGGATGGTTAATAGCAAAAAAGGATAAGAGAGATTAGAGACCCCATTTCTTGAGACTCTGAAGCTCATTCTTGCTTGTTAAAGCAATCACCGAACATAAATTAATATAAATGCCAATCTATTCTCTTTCGCCTATTGGGCATTACCCAACTCTTTCTTCTTCACAAATCCCATCTGTAAAATGCAGTTTTCTTTCCCCCACCAAAGCCTCACTTCTCTTCTCGACGAAGAAGCAGTTCGTCTTGACCAAGAAGAGAACCCAGACCCATATAGTTTCCATGAGCTTTGATGCAGGAATTGTTGTCGTGTGGACAAAGCTCCTGGGAATGATGTCATACTTTGAACCCAATGAAACTGTGGTGCCCGTAACTGTAGTTGGATTTCTAGAAGGGAACATTGTGACTTAGATTAGGGCATAAGCGACTGACGGCTACGACGCCTTTCAGGTGGGTTACGGGAGAGTCAGGGACAAGAAATTGACAAAACCTGAGTTGGGTCACTTGCAAAAGGCTGGAGTAATACCCATGAGGCATTTACGAGAGTTTAGGTTGCAGTCTATTGATGGATTTGAGGCTGGACAAAAGTTGGCTTTTGATGAAATTTTTAAGGAAGGAGATCTTGTTGATATTTCTGCGACTACTATTGGCAAAGGTTTTCAAAGTAATTTTAGTCTGTGACTTTGGTTGGTTTGATTTAGTTTGCTGTCGATTACGTTAGGATGTGATTATGTGAAAGTGAATGTTAGGTGGATATAATGTATATTATGAAATGTTCTAATGCTTAAAGGGGATTATTTGTGCGGTGAATACTTTAAGGATTGAAAAGGGTATGTGATCCGGAAAACCTAAGAACAACTAGTCTTGAAACCCTCAAATCTAAGTGTTCAAGAACCTAAATTCATCGTCCAAGAACATAATTCTAAATCTTAGAATAACAATATATTCAACAACTTAGAATATTAATATAAAAAATTTGATGTCACAAAGATTACTAACTTAACTTTTATAAGTCAATCACAGATTCCTTCAAAAATCATAAAGATTAGCTAATTCTCACTGAGAAAAAAAATTAAAATTCATTCGATCAATAATCAATCACCCTTCCAAGTTTATGAGGCTATTTATAATCTTTAAAAACAAAAAAAAAACTAACCCTAAAAGGAAGAAAGAAACCTAGAGTTTTATGGATTTTGACTCGGTTAGCAATTGGGTCAAGTCATTATAAGTTTACGATTATTAACATATAACTAATTAGAAACTCTAATGTTAGGCCTTCACACGTCCCAATAAGATGGATAAGTTTTAATTCTTCAATTAAAACTCCTTTCTTAATCCATGCACATCACTAGATCTTGATCTACAATTCCTTTCATGAATTTTTGAAATATCTCCTTAAGTTTCTTGGCCTTGGAATGGGTAATAGGTCCATGTGGCACAATTATATTTTTCAGCTTATCCTTTCTACGTTCATCCTTTTCATGTGCATTGCTACTCACATCAGGAACTTTTTGGTATAGCAAAATGTATGTTTTCTTATGTTTTAGTTTGAGATATTAGAAGCTATTCTGAGGTTCATTTTTAGAAATGGAAATGTGTGAAATTGTTCACGCATAGATGCTGGATGTTTGGTACTAGTGGGTGTTGGGAGTGTATTATGTGTCAAATTGTGATTTACTTGGATCTATTGTTTGGGGCTGTTGTTATAGCCTGGCAGCTTTATCTCATAATCTTCTGCATATCAAAATTCAAGACAGTAGTGGAGTTAAAGAAACCAAAAACAACTCAAATGTTAACTGTGGATGCAGTTGACTTGAATGAGGTGAAACTTGGGGCATCATTGATGTGATCCGTGAATCACTGATTGATCTGAGAGATGTTCCACGATCTTAGAACCCAGAAAAAGAGTGTTGTAAATAATTCTTATTTCAGTTTCATGTCATAAATTTAGTAGTGAAAAGGAAGAGTTTTATAGTTCTACAGAAACATAAGAAATTTGAGGAGATTTTATTTATAAATAGAATTGGATAATTTTTCCAAAATGAGGATGTATGAAACTTGCATGTTCTATCGGTTTTTGGTGGATGACTTGCAAGTATGTGTAAGAATCTGGTAATAGTTGTATTTGTACCAAAATTTCGTATGTAATGATAGACGACTAGGCTAAGATCGAGTTCTTGAAGCACCTAAACAATAATTTAAAAGAAGGGTTGCAGTCTGCAGTTTTTGATCACCCAACACTTTTTATTATAGTCCCATATCTTCTTTTTGTTTGCATGGGTGCTCTTTTATTTATATTCTTTTCACTGTCTTGATTAGATTTGGTTTTGCTGTGTCTTATTGTCACACTTTTCAGTTAGAGTTTCTAAGATCCCTCAAATGATCTTTAACAACTGGATGAGGATAAGTATAGAAAGAATTACTAAATTCTTTGCTCTGTTGATATAATTTGCTGATTCTACTGTTGTGAACACTGTCAAAGAGAGCTGATTCTTGGATGAGAAACAAAGTTTAGATGTTATTACTTTTCATTGATCACTGCTCTTAAGCTAAAAGAAAGCAGATGGGGACATGCATGGTTTCAAATTTATAGAATCTACATTCAACAGCATACATCAAGAATCAAATTTAACTTAAGAGACCTCGGCAATGTTTGACAATGGAGCTTTCGAAGAAACTCCTGTTTTTCATAATTGTTTAGTGTATTATAATATATCATCAAAGGGCAGTTTCAGTTAACTTATTATGCCGATCTTCCTTCTAAAGAAAATTCTATCCTATTATCTTAATTTGTCAAGCAAGTATGTTTTCTACTCTGTTGACAACCTCAAATTCCTTATTTGATTTGACTCTGATTTTTTATTCTCTTTTTCTAATATCCCGCAGGTGGAATCAGCGACACAATTTCAGAAGGATTGCAATGGCCCATGGTTCCAAGAGTCATAGAGAATTGGGATCTATTGGTACTGGAACAACGCCAGGTCGTGTGTACAAGGGGAAGAAGATGCCCGGCAGGATGGGAGGGACTAGAAGGAAGATCCAAAAGCTCAAGATTGTAAAAATTGTCAATGATCTCCGTGTTGTCATGATAAAGGGTGCTTTCCCTGGTAAGCCTGGAAATCTTCTGCGTATAGCTCCTTGTAAGATTGTCGGAAAGAACATACCAAAGAGCTAGGTCGGTGTAGTCTGATTGTTTGCTTTTGTGCAGTTTTATATTGTCAAAGAGAATATTCTTTGTTTACGTTTTTGTTTCTTTTTCGAGTGGCAATTTCAAATCTCAGTTGACATATTCTTATGTTAGGATTGCTTTCACTTCACGAAAGAATTGATTAAACCAGAGAGCATAACCTAAACTACGAAAGGGTCACAAGTTGATAAACTATAATTATCAGGTGATGATTATATATTGTGTACAACATACACCCATTATTTTTATTCGAATAATTCCTCTAAAATAACAAAGACATTTTCTACGCCACTGTTCAAGTCTCCGAAATGGTAAAAGGATTGTCTTCTGTAGTTTTCTTCTGCTTACCCCGGGAATTCATTGGTATTGCAACTGGAATCTAAGCCCATGGTATTCTGTTTTTCTTGAGCTCACACTAGACTAGACTATAGAGAAGAACCAAGTAGATAACGAGTAGGAGTAATGTTCCGAAGCCAAACCCTCCAGCTTCATTGCCAAAGCTATCTGAAGAAACGGAAAAAATAGGAGAGAATATTGAAAGCAGTTGTACAATCAGTAATGCTAGAAGCAGAAGTATTACAAGAGAGATGCTAGGTCCCAAGATCACTACACTAAATACTCCCACTAGAAGAGAAGGTACCAATGGTGACGGTGATGGGCCAGCCCCTATGCTCGCCATTGCACCTCTTTACTCTAGTTCTTATGTGAGCTAGATTCAAACCTCAAATCTCTTGTATCACCTTGAGAGATCAGTTGAACCAAGTAACCATTGTTTTCAGTCACTTGCTTTGCAAATAGTATATACAGCAGAGGGCTTTATTAACAATCGGATTCTGTTTTCGGCTACATATAGTGGTAACCTCTCTACCTAAATCCTTCAGGATATTTTGTAAGTCAATAAAGACCAACCATATTTTTATCGTTTAAATTTTAAAGACAAACAATTAAGCAAAATAAAAACAAGTGTAAATAAGGGACATTCAGACCTACTCTTTATTAAGGACGATGAAGAAAAAATTTAGAACCCACTGATTTAGTGAACAAATATTAAGGAAAACGACATTCTTTGATCATTGGCAAGCAACAAACAGAGGTCCCAATAGTGGGAAAGAATTGTTTAATAAAATTATGTTCTACCTATTTTTAATATTTTTTTTATTCAGATTTTGTAATAGGTTCATTTTTTCCTCGACATTTGTTGCTTGTTTGCTGCCATTGCCAATTTGCCATGCCCTTGTCAGTGTTATATTATAAACTCCATTAATAAATAGCTGTTGGAGGTGGATTTTGAGCATGGAAAAATTAATTTATTAATAAATTCCCTTTTCTAAATTAATGTTAAGGAAAAAAATAAAAATGAGAAAAAATTTAAACATTAACAACATCTATTTTTTTTTTGACAAATTTTTCTCATTCTGTCGAGGTTTTACTTAAAAAATAAAAATATAAATCAAATTTTGACATACTACAAAATAAAAATATATAATTGATGTTAAGTGATAGAGGCAGAGGCTTTAGCTCTACTCAAATTATGGTTCTTAGAACCTTTCATGTCAATAGAAGTTAGAATCACATTGTTGTGTTCTTTCAGTATTGCTTCTCTTGTTTTTAAAATATGAATTATTTCCTTAGATTATAATGTTTTCTAAATCATGAAACTTTCTTAATTTTCTTGTGTTTCACATGGGATGTCACTTGGATTTTGATATGGAAAAATAATTAAAAACTAAGAATTAAAAAAAAATTCTCTAAATTTTATCTATCTACTTAATCTTTTAGGTCAAAGCAATAACTTAATATTACATGCATAATTATTTTAATTTAAAAATTATATTATTCTATGATTAGAATCAACAAAACCCTTTTTTAATATAAATTTTTATATAATCAAGTTGTAGATTATTAAATCAAACCTTTGAGATTAAATATTTGGTGTCTATAAATTCTATTATAGCAATTATAAGCATATTAATATTTTTTTAGATAATTTAAAGTATTCAAACTTTGTTTCGATCAATGGACTTTATCCGACTAATTTCAGGAGGGATATTAGTTAAGTATATTATCGTCTAAGCATTTCACTTAAATCATAAGTGACTGATTAGATCGAATACAGAACGTATACTCAATCATATATCTTAAACTCAAGTCATTACCATATATTACACCCGTGAGTGATAAGTATATCAATGTGTTTCTTCAATACACCAAATATCACTCTCTATATCTAATGGATCATATAATTGGTCTTGTAAATTTTTTATACCCAATTTATTTTCCATCTAATCATTTGCTTACAACAATCCTTTTGGAAGGAAATCAAAATTTTAAAGCAAATATTAATAAATAATAAGAGAGATGTAAATAATTAGATAATAATGTGTTTTTCTGTTTAGTTAAATATATTAGTATTTGTATTTAAGCCCTTCCACACACACACACACACACACACACACACACACATATATATATATATATATTTGTAGTTGATCTCTATTTATTTATAATCAGATTTTCAAGCCGATGAATTACAATTGTTTATCTTAAACGCAAAGTTTTACACTATTGTTTAGATAAAAAAAAATTCTCATTACTATGTTTAATTGTTAGCTTGAAGGTCAATCATCGCCAACTATATTTAATATAAATACAACTTTGGAAATATCTAAAATTATTATTTATGAAGGACGATGGAGAAACTATTGGAAATTTATTAATTTAGCTAAAGAGCACATTGATTTAAATATATAAATAAATTCTTTAAATAACATTTGTTTGTTTTACAGGAAATCTGAATTCAACTGAAAACGAATTGAAAACATAATTGATTGTAACTGTTAAGTTTTTTTGTTTTATAAACTTATAATATATAAAAACTGAGTATTTTGATATGTATATGTCTTTTCAATTGTTACTGTATATTAAAATAAATTGATTGTGTTAATAATTTACTTAAAAATAAAAATATGTATTTTATTTTATGTGCATAGTAATATATGAAATTATTTTTTATATACTATATAATTTTTTTGTTTTTTCTTGTCACAAAAAGGAGAAACAAATAAAAAAATTATATTATTTTAAAATTATAAATTATATTTTATTATAAAAATTAAAATATTTAATAGTTAATATTTGGGTATTTTCATCCAGGCCCATCATACGGACATAATCATCCTCATATATAAACCCCCAAATACGACGATGTTTTGAGGCCTTTTTATGCAATACAGGAAATAATAGGATCGTCTCGGATAACTCATCCGAGGCCATTCGTCAGAGAACCTTCCTTGGACTGCTCACCATCAATCTATACTTGGGAAAGAGATCTTTAGTAACTACCATCCAAGACCTCGTCTCGGGGATTTGATAAGACATAGATTGTATATGACGTCGGAGCCTCGACGACATCTATAGCACGAATAACATCCACAATACTACTATATGATGTCATCAAAGTCCTGACACATCTCTAAAAAGCGTATTGCGAATTTAGAGACTTATGTCTTGAGAAATCTGGGGGCTCTACCTCAGGGAATATGTTTTCGGGGCCTCGGGACATACGTGATAAGGGACAGTACCACGACATCTACGCCCCACGATTTTCGCAGCAAGCTTTTAGGACATATCGGCTGTACGATGACACATGTTCATAGGTACGGAATTTCATGATTCTAATATAATTGAATCCAGAAATAATGGGAGGTACATTCTAACTTTTAGAGAGAACTTTTTCACTGACTCACACAATACACAGTAGGGAGATAAAACACTCAAACACACACGATTCTCTGAATTTTTTCCTTTGATTTCGTCTCGCTCTCTTCACTCCCACACACAAGCAAAACCCTCACTGATTTAAGCATCAAAGGGTTTTTGCTAAAAAATCGGCTTTACCCCTGAGGTTCCTATTGTTTTGCACTTTATAGAATCAGAGGTCAAGGAAGAAGACAAGCTGGTGCCGGAGGTTGAAGACGACCACAACTTCTTGCATCAACATTTGACGCCGTCTGTGGGAATCTGAAAAAAAAGCTAAAAAACAACAACCAACTCTAGTGAAGATGACGAATACCAGAGGCTATTCAACAAAGAGGCACGCAACGGAATGAAGGAATATGGATGGAGACTCCATTGATGCTACTGTAGTAGCAAATGGGGCTAACAACACATTGCATGAGATCCCGGAGCATGAAAGCTCTCGATCTAATACCAGTGAAGGTCATGTACGTAGGTTACACTATTCAAGAGAGACGGACGAGATGACTTGTTTGTTGCAACTACTTCAAGACAACGAAAAATGATATGTAGAGAAGGATTAACAAATACATATGCTGTTCAAAGAAATGTTAGAGATGAAGAAGATGATGCAACCAAGCATGCTGGGTACAAAAGTACCCGACAAAATTATGAAGAGCAGGATTCCCAGACCAGAAGCCATGGCGAAGAATGATGAAACGAGGAGGAAGCTCCCGACTAAAAAATATACAACAGCGGAGAAGGGAAAGAATAGAGCTGTTGAGGAGCCCCACTCGAAGAAGGTGGGAGGCCTTCCCATGCCCATGAGAGGCATCATCCTGAATCTATACGGGTATCTCAGAGCCCAGAAGCAGTTTATGAGAAAACTGATGAAATCAGCTTACCCCTAGGTGATATGAAGGTAGTTTTAAAGCATAGTCGAATGAGAGAACGTGAAGCTTTCAAGCACAGGCATTCATGCCATGAAGAGGATTGGAGGACTGATGTCACACCCCAACCCGTGGGGTCTACCTATGACAGACGCCACAGACCTCCAGGATGTACTCAACCACACATAATACAACCTGTAAGCCTGTAAGGCATTCATAAAACCTGTTTTCAAATCTCTTCCAAATAAAATTTTCTTCAGTAAATCCATTCAAGTAAACTCACGCATCACTTTCCAAATTAATTAGAAAAG
>JAVXUL010159446.1:0-13483 GCA_035590515.1 Trichilia minutiflora | reverse complement strand
TCATGTAAAACATATACATATTTCACATAAACAAAAACAATAGACAAATCACTTTATAAAACACTAGCATATCGATGTGGTCATAAAAACAAGTTTTAAATACAATAACAAAACAGAAATAGTTCACTCACTGCTTAGGGAGGGTATACACTCCCTAGTTTTTCTCGTTCCTTGGCATGCCACGTGGATGCCTCGCTTGCGTATCGTCACCTAAACATATGTACCAAAACTTATCAGTATACATTTCTAAAATACGTAAGAAACTCGAATGTATGCAATGCATGCTAACCTGGGTTTCTCCTAAATTTTGGCAATATGCAAAATCAGCTAAAATCCTCGTTATCCGTCTCATTACCCATTCAGCACTACCACGAATCCACATTATCACTATACCAACGTAATTCGACTCAATTTTGAAATTTAGACATACGAACTCTACAAGCTTGTCGAAACAGTAATCCCAGTTATTGTTCATGTTCATCCAAAATCTCCAAATATATATTTCTAGCTTTCTACGACTCTCTCAACTTCACTACAACCCGAATAACGTATGAAAACTAAAAGTAAACGATAAATCTAGTCAAAATATACTCGGATGAACAATAAAATCCATATGAACAAAAATTGATAAAATACGAAAATAAATATATAGACAGGTTAGAAATGAAGCTACAAACCTCATGGTATGATCGGTTTTTCTCGATTTTGCTCGAAAGTCAGAAAATCTCAAATTTTCTTTCCAAAATCCTAGCTCTTCTTTTTAATTTCTCTATGCTTTTACCGTCAAATTGACTCTCTCGGGTAGTTAGACATGATGAATGTGGTTGACAGGTGAAGAGAAATCGAAATTTAGGTAAAATGTGATAAAGGGTTAGTGAGAGAGGGAGAGAACATGAAAACGGGAAGGAAAAGAGAGGGAAAGGAGAAGAACGGCCAAAAAAATCGGGGCTCAGTCCCCTTTTTATAAATTTAAGGGTGAAATTATCATTTTATCCTTAAGTTTTCTAAAGGAGAAGTTTCTAGAAGAGGGCAAAATCATCATTTCTAGTTGATTCGATCGAACGAATTGCCCACGTCGGTTGAACAAACCAAGATTTGTTTAAACAAATCCTTTGACACCCCGAACAAGTCAGAGGACTCCCATTTTATCGGCTAAACGAATCCCTTCTTAGTTTGAATGAACCAACACTTCGACTGAACGAATGGCTTATTCGATCAAAGAATCACCCATTCAATCGAACGAACCCGTCAAAAATAAAAAATTTAACTTAAATCCTCCCTGATTTAGAAAATATCATTGGGATCCCACTTAAAATAAAACTTACTTTTAATTACGTTAAGATTCCTAAGTTTATGACCCCAAAACTCTACCTTAACCAATCAAATTCTTGAACTAAGTTACGAAATCACGCTCACACGCACATAGTGTACAGGATGGATGTGAATGTATAAACAGTGAAAATGAAAAATTATCATTATGCTTTTAAGATCTAAGCACGGGGCTCACAAATCTACCCTCCTTAAAAGAATTTTATCCTTAAAATTCAATGTACCTTAGTACTAAAAGAGATGGGGATATTGATGTTGCATCTGAAGCTTAGGCTCCCATGTCATTTCTTTAATTGCATCACTTCTCTACAAAACCTTTACTATTGGAATGGTTTTACTTCTCAATATTCGCTCCTGATGATCAAGTATGGCCATTGGTTGGACTTCACACTTCAAATCCTCTCTCAAATCAATAGAAGGCAACCCAATAACATAAGAGGGGTCGGGTACATACTTCTTCAATACGGATGCATGAAAGACATCATGTATCCTTTGCATATTTGACGGTAGCTCCAACTTGTATGCTACTGGACCAATCCGCTCAATAATTCTGAAAGGTCTAATATACCTCAGGTGAACTTTCCTAGATTTCGGAATCTAATTACGCCTTTTCAGGGTAATACTTTCAAGGATACCCGCTCACCCACATCAAACTTCAAATCCCTTATTCTATTATTCGAGTATGACTTTTGTCTATCTTGTGCGGTCTTCAACCTATCTCAGATAATTTTCACTTTTTTGTGGTGACTTTAATTAATTCAACATTGTCTAGCTTTCTTTCGCCCACTTCATCCCAACGTAAAAGAGTTCTACACCTTCTTTCATACAGAGCTTCGTATGGTGCCATTCCTATACTGGACTGATAGCTGTTGTTGTAGGTGAATTCAGTCAATGGCAGATATCGATCTCAACTTTCTTAAAGCTCTAGTACACAGCCTCTTAATATGTCTTCTAGTATCTGGATAATTCTCTCTGACTGTCCATCGGTCTGAGGATGAAAAGCTGAATTGAAATTCAACTTTGTACCCATAGCTCTCTAAAGACTAGGCCAAAATCGAGATATAAAACAGGGATCTCGATCTAACACAATTATCACAGGTACACCATGCAACCTTACAATCTCTGTCACATACAGTTTTGCTAGCTTCTCAATTGGATACTTAGTTCTGATAGGTAGAAAGTGTGCAGACTTAGTCAACCTATCCATAATCACCCATATTACATCATGTCTATCTTGAGTACGTGACAGTTCTACCATAAAGTCCATGGTGATAATATTTTTATTTTCATTCTGGTATGGGTAGTGGCTGAAGTGTCTCTATCGACTTCTGATATTCAACTTTAACTTGCTAACATGTTACACACCTAACAATAAATTTTGCAATGTCTCTCTTCATTCCAAACCACCAATAGCTCTCTTTGATGATTCTATACATTTTTGTGCTACCAGGATGCATTACAAAAGCTGAACAGTAGGCTTCTTTCAGGATGACCTTTCTTAATTCATCACCTAAGGATACATATACCCTACCTTTCAATGTTAAAATCCCATCCTGAGAGATATAAAAATCTTCAGCATTACCATCCATAATTTTCTAACAAACTTTTATTAGCTCTGGATCCTACACCTGCCTTTTTTTTATCTATTCCCATAGAGTCAGTCTCACAACAAAATTGGCCAACATTGAACCATCTTGGCCGCACTCTAATGTCACTCGTAGGTTTTTCAATTCTAGTAATAATGAAAGGTATGCTGATCGAACATACACCATTGTCACTGAAGACTTTCTGTTTAAAGCGTCTGCCACCATATTGGCTTTCCCTGGATGATAATCAATCACTAGATCATAATCCTTGATCAGCTTAAGCCATCTTCTCTGCCTCAGGTTCAGTTTCTTCTGAGTGAACAAATACTTCAAATTCTGGTGGTCGATAAAAATTTGAAAACTTTTTCTATACAAGTAATGTTTTCAAATCTTCAGGGCAAAGACTACTACAGTCAACTCCAAATCATGGATCAGGTAATTCTCCTCATGCTTCTTGTGCTATCTGAAAGCATAGGCGATTACCTTCCTATTTTGCATCAAAACGTAACGTAGCCCTTACCTGCAGGCATCACTGAATACTACTTATCCCTCTTCAAGAATAGGTAGTGTTAACACTAGAGTTGAGGTAAGGCGATTCCTTAATTCCTAAAAACACTGCTCATATTTCTCATCCCATTCAAACTTAACATCCTTCCTTGTTAGGCATGGCAGTGGGGCATCTATCAAAGAAAAACCTTTAACAAACTTTCTGTAGTAATCTACTAATCCCAAGAGACTTCTAATCTCTATAACATTTTTAGGTCGTTCCCATTGTACAATAGCTTCAACTTTGTGAGGATCCACAAAGATTCCTTCTCTTGAGACTACATGTCCCAAGAATACCACTTTCTGAAGTCAAAACTCATATTTCAAAAACTTCGTATGCAATCTTCTTTCTCTCAGCGTCTGTAGCACAATTCGCAGATGTTGAGCGTGTTCTTTCTTGGCCTCGAGTAAATTAGGATATCATCGATAAAGACAATCATAAATTTATCAAGATAATGATGGAATACCCGATTTATGAGATCCATGAATGCAGCTGGGGTATTAGTGAACAAGGAACTCATAATGACTATAGCGTGTCCGAAAGGCTGTGTTAGCTACATCACTATTCTTAATTCGCAACTGATAGTACCCTAATCTCAAATTAATCTTCGAGAACACACTCGCTCCCTGCAACTGATCAAATAAATTATCGATCCTAGGCAGTGGGTATTTATTCTGGATAGTGACCCGATTCAACTGTCGATAGTCTATACACAATCGTAATATCCCATCCTTTTTCTTAACAAACAACACCGACAAATCCTAAGGTGACATGCTCGATCTGACAAAACCCTTATCAACTAGAACCTAAAGCTGCATTTTTAATTCTCTGAGAGTTAGTGCCATACGGTAAGGTGGCATCGAGATGGGTGTAGTACCCGGAACTAAATCGATGCTGAAATTAAACTCTTGTTCTGGCGGCATTCCTGATAATTCATCTAGAAATACATCTGAAATTTTCTTACTATTGGAACTTGGTCAATAGAATACACGGAGACAACATTATCAATAATATGTGCTAAATACCTTTAGCACCCTTTCTTCATTAGCCTCTGGGCTTCTATCGCACAAATCAAGCTACTAGATAGAATATTCCGTTTACCCAAGAAAACTATTGCTGCTTCATCGGGTCTTTAGAATACTACTTGCTTAGAAAAGCAATCCACTGTCGCTCAATGTCTAGATAACCAATCCATCCCCAAAATCGCATTAATATCTTCTATCCTCAAAGGAATCAAGTCGGCTACAAGCTCGACTCTGTTCACCATCATCGCACAATCTCTAAACACTGTCTTCCTTAATAACTTTTAGCCCAGCGGGGTATGAACTATAATCTCTTGGTCTAAAGGTGACAATGCAATATTAGCATGAGAAGCTAAAGTAGTATTAACAAATGATCTGCTAGAACCCGGATCTATCAATGTATATGCAGGTTGATTGAAAATTATGACCATACTAGTCACCATATCTGGGTTAGCCTGTGCCTGCTCTGGATTCAAAGTGAACACCCTGGTCTGGACTCTATCTCGAGTTCTCTGAGCACCACGAGATGCTGTAGATGAACTGCCCGTTCCTGATCTTCTTTCGATAGAAACTATAGGCTGCTCAGCTGGTGGTTGCCAGTGGTATGAAAGATACTGACTGGTTTAACCACCCTTTTCTTCTCTCCCTAACCTAGGGTAATACATCTTTATATGCCCTACTTCTCCACAGTGATAGCACATTTGTGGTTGATAACACGGGCTTGCATGGTATCGTCTACAATTGAGACACCTGTCTATAGTCTGACTCTGTCTTGATCCTTGAGTCTGTCCTTGAGCTGATGATCTAAATCTCGAGTGTCCTTGGCTCTGAGAAGAGTGTGAAGAAATACTTGCAGGACTTATAGTAGAGGTACCGCTGGATGAATCACTACTACGGCTCTTTTTGGATGGAGAGCCAACCTGTATACTCAAATCTTTTCTCTTCTGAAACTGACTCCTTAATCTTCTCTCTCCTACCAACTTGTCAGCTCGAAGGGTCATCTGAATCATTTTCTTGTACCCCTAATTTTTTGACAGTGATATCTTCTTACGGATCTCAAAATTCAAATCTTCTTCGAACTTGGCATACAAGCTCTCTTCACTGGCGAATTCAGACACAAACTCAACCAACCCTCTCAGTTGAGTATCATATTCCATCACTGTCTTACCCATCTGTCTTAACCGGAGGAATTCTTACTTCTTTTGGTTACAATGAAAGGGATTATAATACTGATCTCTGAATTCCTGTACAAAGTTGTCTCAAGTTAACTGTGCAGATACTCTAGCTTGCACATTTGCCCACCAAGTAGCTGCACTACCCTCTAACAACCTAACAGCTACCTTTAACTTGTACCTATCTTTCAACTCTATGTCATTCAAGTCATCATCTAATTTTTTAAACTATCGGTTGGCTTCTGCTGCATCTGTAGTACCTTTAAAAGGCACACTTTCCAACTATCAAACCTCTTTGATCAGTTTGGATAATTTTGGAGTCGATCCGGATGCTTCTGCGGCCTAGGCATTCCAATATGCCATAAAGGCAACCCATACTTCAAGAGTCATATTCAGGGGTATTTTCATGCTTGGTTACTGGTATTGGGGCGAAAAAGGTTCATGCTGCCAAGGTTATCAAAAACGCGATTTTAATTAAAATCGTTTTCTATTTAAAAAAACAGAACGTAAAATCGAAACGTAAAAACGGAACGTAAAAACGGAATTTTTAATAATATATAATTAATAAAATATTTAAAATATTTTTATAAATTAATAAAATCGATTAAAATTGATTAAAAACGGTCAAATATTTTTGCTGTTTTACTATTTCCGATTTTAACTAAAATCGAAAACGTTTTCTTGTCAAAAACGTTAAAAACATAGATTTTACTGTTTAAAAACGCGATTTTGATAACAATGCATGCTGCTCCTCTGGTTCTAGCTGAGGCATATATGACATAGCTTCTTCTTCGTCAAGCACTAGCTTTCTTCGTGGTCTACCATGACCTCGTCTAGGTCTCGAAGATATTTTAATACAAAAGAGCATAAAATTCAATTGCACGTATTTAATAGGATGGTGATGCTTCCTATGACTTGACTCAACTAGTCCAGTGGAAAAATTTTAAAAACCATAAAATCATGCACAAGATTTCAAAATGTAGTTTAAAAATCAAGTTTGGTTATTTTCAAGATCATATAAAAACTAAAAGCTTTGATACCACTTAAGTTATCACGCCTCAACTCGTGGGTCTCACACGTGATAATCGTCATAAACTTTCAAGATGTATCCAATCACACATACTACACTCTATAAGCCTGTAAGGCATTTATAAAATCTGTATCAACAATAAATAAAACACTTTCAATAATTTTTTCCCAAGCACCCAAACTCTGAATCATTTCAAACCAATCCACAAACACTTCAAAAAAAAAAAAAATATATATATATATATATATATATAATGTTTATCAAAATATGAATCTGTGGGAATCAATCTATGCCCAAAATAAAATCTAAACATTTCTTACAAATTCTTTTACAACAGTTTTGTAAATAGAACAAAATAAAACAACAGACTCCAGTGGACTGTGAACCATGCAGGGTAAGTCAGCATAACATATACCTGATGCTTCCAACACTTAGAGCGATCACCACCCAACCCGAGAGCGTATCTCCTAATTTATCCTGAAACTGAAAAGTAAGGGGAGTGAGTATACAGAAGTATAATCAGTGAGTGAACTAAAAACACACATAAACATATATATACTTATGCTGTTTAACCAATATCTAAGAAAATGTATTTCGAACACAAAATAAAACTTTTAAATTTAAAGAAAATCTTTTAGTTTGAAAATCTCAAATCATATTATAAAAATCATTAGGATGACTGTCTTTCTTAGTGATTCCTAGCCCTGGGCATCCCGAGACTGTTAGTGGGTTTTATATGTAAATAAAAATAATGTTATTCTAATAAAAGGATGTTTTATAAGCAAGAAGTAAAACATACATCGTTTTCTGGAAATAAGCCCACCACTGATATTGCCTCGAGTAGTCATAGAGTGATATCCGTGACTATGCCCAATGAAACTCACAAGTGGTCAAACCACATCTCTAATACAATCATATAACACCCTATAACAACCCCCACCTGTGAAGTCTCCCGCACTCACCTAGACAACCTCTCTATCAGGTCGATCCTAGGCTACTATATACCGTACTCACCTAGAGGACCACCTTCAGTAATCACTCCTAGGCTACCACAAACTCTGTAGCTACAATAACCATCCTGGCCCATATAACTGTCATCACCAATAGTATTCCGATCCTCATGACCGTCATCACAACAAGTATAAACGTCTGGCCCATTGGCCATATCATCAATATAATCATTATCAATTAACTCAATCCACAATAAGTCAAAATTTACATAATCATCATCAAGGTATAACATATCGAAAATTGGCCCACGGCCATTATTCATGTAAAACATATACATATTTCACATAAAAAGAAATAATAGAGAAATCACTTTATAAAACATTGGAATATTGATACGGTCATAAAAGCAAGTTTTAAATATAAAAACAAAAACAAAAATAGTCCACTCCCTACTTAGGGAGGGTATACACTCTCTAGTTTTTTTCATTTCTCTACGTGTCATGCGGATACCTCGCTCGCGTATCATCGTCTAAACACATGTACCAAAACTTATCAGTATGCATTTCTAAAATACGCAAGAAACTCGAATGTGTGTAATACATGCAAACTCAGGTTTCTCCTAAATTCGAGCAATACGCGAAATCGACTAAAATCCTCGTTATCCGTCTAATTATCTATTCATCACCACGAATCCACATTATCACTATATTAACGTAATTTGACTTGATTCTAAAATTTAGACATGCAGACCCCACAAGTTCATTGGAACAATAACCCCAGTTACTGTTTATGTTCATCCAAAATCTTCAAATATATATTTCTAGCTTCCTATGACTCTCCTGACTTCACTACAACCCGAATAATGCATGAAAACTAAAAGTACACGATAAATCTAACTGAAATCTACTTAGATAAATAGTAAAATACATACGAATGAAAATTAATAAAATACAAAAATAAATATGCAAACAGATTAGAAATAAAGCTACGAACCTCATGGTATGGTCGGTTTCTCTTGGAAGTTAGAAAATCCCAAATTTTCTCCGCAAAACCTTAGCTCCTCTTTTTAATTTTTACGCTTTTACTGTCAAATTGACGCTCCCGGGTAATTAAACACGATGAATGTGATCGACAGGCGAAGAGAAATCGAAATTTGGGCAAAATATGGTAAAGGGTTAGCGAGAGAGTGAGAGAACGTGAAAATGGGAAAGAAAAAAGAGGGAAAGGAGAAGAACAGCCAAAAATCGAGGTTCAGTCCCCTTTTTATAAACTTAAGGGTAAAATTATCATTTTGCTCTTAAGTTTTCTAAAGGAGAAGCTTCTAGAAGAGGACAAAATCGTTATTTCTCATCGATTTATTCGAACAAATCGAAATTCTTTCGAACGAATGGCCCACGTCGGTCGAACGAACTAGGGTTTGTTTGAACGAATCCTTCAACACCCCGAACAAGTCAGAGGACTCTCATTTTATCGGCTAAATGAATCCCTTCTTTGTTTGAATGAACCAACACTTTAGCTGAATGAATAACTTATTTGGTTGAACGAATCACCCATTCGATCGAATGAACCGGCCAAAAATAAAAAATTTAACTTAAGTCCTCCCTGATTTAGAAAATATTATTAAGATCCCACTTAAAATAAAATTTATTTTTAATTACGTTAAGGTCCCTACGTTTGCGATCCCAAAACTCTACCTTAACCAATCAAATTCTCGAACTAAGTTACAGAATCACGCTCACACGCACACAGTGTACGGGATAGATGCGAATGCATAAATAGTAAAAGTGAAAAATTATCATTATGCTCTTAAAATCTAAACACGGGACTCACATATATTTTTCAAATTAATTAATCCAACTTCTTTTTTTTCATCTCAAATCAATTTTCAAATTATATTCATAATTCATATCCAAATCAACAATTAAACATTACTTATCCAAAACAAAATCATTCAAGTAAAATAAAGTTTACAAGTTTAATACATTCAAAAAATACATACATTCAATTTCAAATTTTCAAAATAAACTATTTATTAAATTCAATAATAAAAAAATACAATAAAAGGTTTCAGTGGACCATCGATCTTAACATGAGTTGAGATAAAGTAAATCTACCAGCAAAAGAGTAAAAACTATTTTAATTCTTCTCAACTCTATCTTCAATGCATTCACTATGTCCTGAAATTAAAAAGTGGAAGAGATAAGTATAGAAGAGTATCTTTTGTAAGTGAATAAAATCATATAATTATTTATATTACTATAAATAATTTATATAAATAATCAAAAATAAATTTTAATTTAAATAATACACAAAACAAATATATATCTTATAAATTTATTTTAAGACAATCTTAAACCAATTTAAAATTATTGGAATGACTCCTTTTTTTGACGATTACTTGAATCAAAAATAATCATAAGACCGTTAGTTGGTTTTCTTATGTAATAAAATAAATAGAATAAAATAAAATAATATTTTTAACATGATTTAAAGATATACGTATAGTTACAAAAAAATGGCACTCTCTAGTACTACAATTTAAAACTTCTTTGATAAATTTTAGGATATATTTACCTTTAACTTAAATGTTAAGGGTATTTAAGTAAATAATATGATAATATAAATATAGTTCATTTTTTATTTTTTTGATGAATTGAGCTAATTACCAAAAAATTTAAAAAATCATCAAGTGCTCTCTCACTCAAATTCGACCAAGTTAAGATAAGGGGCCTTTGGTTTGATTTATTAGGGATCTCATCAATTTGGGATTAAATCTCTATCACACATCATCAAAAGGTTGGTGATCGTCATCTTTGATTCCATTAATTTGATAATTTTGTTACTAATTATTAGGAAAATACATGATTAGTCCTAATGACTATCTATTCATGTAATCAAGCTTTAAGTATTTTAGTTTTATGTCCTATTTTCGTTCTCAAAGTTAGTTTTCTTGAATTTTCAATTATTAAATATCAAATTCATTTATTTTTTTATCCAATTAACATAAATAATTAAAATTTATCAAAATTTAATATTTTTCTAAATATTTTTAATTGCACAATAGCAAAATTACTATTTATCCATGTCTTTTCTCTTTCTCCTCTTTTTTCAATATGGTATTTTTAATAATCTAATCGTAATTTATATTATTTTATCTCTTAATTATCCCAAATTTAAGTCTAACTGTATCAATTAAACATTAATTTAAAATAAGTAAACAGTAATTTTAGATTTCAAATATTCAATGAAGAAAAATTAAAGAATTATATGGTTAGAAAATCTTATCAATTATTAATAAAGATCTCAAAAAACTTCAATTGTCCTTTGAAAAAAAATCAAAATTTTCTTAAACCCTAATTTCAAAACTCACTTGATTCTTTGATTAAAATGAAAAATGAGGATTCCCAACGGCGTGTAGAGGGGTCTCAGGTTCTGGAGGAATTAAAGATGATGAATAGTTAAAGGATTTTGGGGGTTTTACAATATTTCATGAAATTATCTAATGGCCCTTCAGGCATAAAAGGTTTCAGAAAACTATAAGGGCAATAATGACAATTAGATTATCACAATATAATCTTCTTTTTTTATACAAATTAATTTGATAAAGTTATATTATTGTCATATATTTTACATAATTTATATTTTTTATTCAATACTTTTTTATTTTCGTATAAATATAGGATACATAGTAATAATATAATAGTATCGTATTAATTTGTATCAATAAATTTGTATACGAGATTTTATGCATAATACTATTCAAAATATTTTTTTTTATAAATTATTTGGAGAATATAACTTCAAAGAAATTGAGGGCCAACTAAATATTTCATTGGAAAAAAACATTAAAATAATTATTTATGCATTTGGACTGCAGTTTTCCAAATCATGATGGTATAAAATTCACTTGTACATGAATTAAAATAATTATTTATGCATAAATTCGACAGATATTCGCCCGGTCAATTAAAAATTTTGCTATTGACTAAAAAAATAAAATAACAAAAATTAAAACCTAAAACTTAAAGTTTTTAACATTTTAATTTGTGATATATAACTTCTTACTTACAGAGTTCAATATATTTTATTTTTGTACAAAGTATTATGTGCCTGTTTGACCCAGTTTTTTTAGTGTTTCTCAACCTCTATTTATTAAAAGTTAGGTCAAACAAATAAAAATGAAAATACTTTTTATAAAAAGTCTTTTTACATTTAAAATATAAAAAAGATCTTTTTAAACAGCTGGGAAAGAGGAGCTTTCTCTTCTCTTCTCGTTAAATGCACAGATAATACTTGTTTTATTCTAAAAATATCTTTCTTAACCCCTTTTTTCAATTATTTTGCTTTAACTAAATCAAATACCCTTTATGATAATTTTAATAAAAAAGAGATTATTTTATTTATTATACCAAACAACTTTAGAGAAAAGTCTTATTTTAATTTTAAAATATATTTTCTTTTAAGAGAAACAAAAGCCAGCTTTTAAGCATTTAAAAAGTTACCCTAAACAGGCTCTATATAATTTACGATAGGCAGAAATAACAAATACTCCCTTATAAGTTTAAGAAATTACATATATTTTTTAATTTTTTCTATGATAAATAAGCTTAAATTTTAAAAGTAATAAAAAATATTTTTACCGTCTCATTTCTTTAATTATTATATTTTTATGGTATAATTACTATTATATTTTTAATTTTTACAAAAATATAAATTTGTAAAATTTTGAGAATATTTTAAAAATAATAAAATTACATTTGATTAAATCTTAAAGGTTTGCATGTTCTTTGCCTATAATGTTATTATTATCATTATATATTAATGTTGTTATCCTAACAATTTTATAAATGTTAATTTTAAATAATTTGTTAAAATTAAATTGAAATTTGGCAGTAGTTGTAAAAATTTATTTCCAATATTAATATTCTTATAATAAACAATAGACGGAATAATATTAAAAAATAATAACAATTTAATGATATTTATAAAATAATATAATTTTATTAATAAATATAAGATTTTATGTTAGGTAATAGCAAAAATATATTTTTTTTAATTTCAAAATTCAAATATATTTATGGAACTTTAAAATTTTAAAATTTATACTTTCATAAAAATTAGAATAATAATAATTATTACAATATAAAAAATAATTAATTAAGGGAATGTCACTATAGGGTATTTGCCATCAGTTATTTGTGACGAAAGAAAAAATAAGGAGTACTTGTAATTTTTTAACATCATTCTGAACATTTATTATTTTCTCATCTGTAGTATTTATTTTTAATTTTATTATAATTAGTTATATTATTAGATACAATAATATTAAGATAAATTTATGTGTGCTTTAATTTTTAATTTAATAATTGAGAGATTATATCTATCTATTTATTTATTGATACATCTTTTAATTGATAAATTACTTTTGCATTTTAAGAAATTATTTTTTTTAAAAATTAATTATTTTAGTTTTTTATAAATAAGCTTTATTTAAAAGAATTTAATTATTTTTGAAATTAAAAATAATGTTAAATTTTAACAAATATGACGCATTTACCGCGAATATTAAACAAAACGAGGGGAGGTTAAACGGTATGTTCGTCCTTAAGTATAGAGCTGTCAAAACAGGTTCGGTCCGATGGATCGACCCATTTAATCCGCAAAATAAATGAGTTAGGGTTAATGAATTTTGGCCCGCAGGTTAAACGGGCTAGTCCGATTAACTCGCGGGTAAAAGAGTTCAAACCCATTTAACCCGCGAGTTAAACAGGTCGGTCCGATTATATTAATTAAATATTTAAAAATATTTTTTAAAATTAAATATTTATTATATATTTATAATAATA
>JAVXUL010159425.1:0-13486 GCA_035590515.1 Trichilia minutiflora | reverse complement strand
AAAACAATGGTTGAGATATAGGCTACTGTGCACTAGAAAATCTCAAATCTTGCCCGAGCTGGCTAACTGTCCCAAATTAGGACAATCTCTCTTTATGTGACCCACCTGACCATAATGATTACACATAAGAGGTAATCTGCAAGATCCGCTATGAAACCGCTTACAGTTAGGACATCGTCTATTGTCAGATGACTTCTTGGTCGATCGCCCAGATCCCAAGACAGAAATACCAAATCGAGACGATCGTTGCTCCTTAGAAAAAAAAGATGAAGAAACCCAAGGACTTTTTGAATAGCCACTTGAGGATCCATTACTATGACTCTTCTTTGAAGATTGACCTACTGAAATACTAATGTCCTTTCTCTTCTGAAATCTAGCCTTGAATCTCCTTTCTTCGATTAGTGATTCTTCTCGAAGGGCTAACTGTATTACCTTTTTATAACTCTGTCTGCCTGTCACTGGTATTCTGTCTTTAATCTCTAAATTTAGTCTAGCATCAAACTTAGCACATAAGATTTTTTCAGTGGCAAGTTTTAGATTAAACTCTGTCAACTGCCTTAGCTGAGTCTCATAATTTGCTATCGTGTTACCCATCCGTCTTAAATTCATAAACTCTTGCCTTTTTTATTATTATAAAAGTGAGTAAAGTATTTTTTTTGAAAGGCTCTTTGGAAGTCTATTCAGGTAGGCTGTGCACTCAGCCTCACTGATATATTTTACCACCAAGTGACAACACTCTACTCAAGTAATCTGGTAGCCGCTCTCAGTTTTTCTTCATCAGACAAGTCCATATCATTCATATTTTGTTGCACTGTCCTCAGTCATCTACTTATTTCTAAAGCATTGATAATTCCATAAAAAGGAACACTTTCAAGTTATCTAACTTCCTTGATCAACTTGGATAACTTTCGCACTAGTCAAGAAGATTCAGCTTGAGCTTGATTTGGATTTGGCACCAAATTTTATGCCCTCATAAATACCATGAATGTGTTTCAGGTCTCCTGTGACCAAAGAAAATAAACATTCCCTTTAGGATTCTGTATCTGTGGTGGAGGATCTACAGGAACTTGCTCCTACTCATAAGCAGAAGGTGAAGCATTAGATGATGCCTCTTGATCATCTTTATCATTACATTCCTTCGAAGTTTACCCCTCTCCTTCTTGGTTTGTGATGATATTTCTATGCAAACATTATATAACATATCAAATCAATAAATCACAATTAACTCGACTCAATCTATAGTCTACTGACACAAATCTCATTGAAATCATTAAAATCTAAAAATCCCCACTAATTAAAATTGAGAGAGTTCAAAAATAGAAAACATAACTCATTCGCAAAATCATAAGCTTTGCTACCAATAAAATTGTCACGCCTCGACCCTAGTCAGCCATGTGACAATCGTCGTGAATTCTAGAAATACATATTATCAATTAGAATATAATCCTAGAACACACAAAGTTTTAGTACTTGTCTTCAAAACCTATTTGAAAAATAACATAATATGAAGGATTTTCAATCACGTATAAATCAACAATTATATTCCTATACAATACATAATAAACATTTCTCAAAATATTTATTACAATGAGTTCGTGGCTAAGGCAAAATATACAAAATCATTAATATAATATTAATCCTGTTCAGTGGATCATAATACACATATTTGAGTTAAGTGCTTCAAAACTGTGCAGAACTCTCGCTTCTACTATGCTATATCGCACCTGACTATTCTAACCTGAAATGGAAGAGTGAGAGGTAAATATTTAGGAAAATACTCAGTGAGTAGACAATAAAACAATATAACAAATGAATGCATACACTGATTATGGACATCACTCGTAATAATAAAATCAAGCAAGTGTGATGTGGTATAATGAACATGACTAAAAAATTGATATAAATTTAAATTTATGTCGCCCCTCGGTCTATAGGATCCCATCCACTCTCTCTAAGCTGTATGGCTGATCCGTAATCTTATAAGGGTATGTGTGCCCATGTTAATATATGGCTAGTATGCTATAGCCTGGACATGTTGGATTCCACCCATCCAATCTTGGACTGCATAGAAAATCTACATTCTTGGGTCTATTGGATTCCACCCGCTCCATCTTAAGCTGTATGGTCAACCCTCACCTTAAGACTATTGGATTCTACTCACTTTACTCTGAGTTTTATGGTCAATCCTTACCCATATGAAATCACTAACATGGTACACAAAGTCATGAAATCAATAATTGTGACTTTTAAAGCTAAAACATATCTCATGACTCACAAGGCCAAAATATAAAACAATACTATAGCACACAAGGCCAAAACATAATTCATGGCACCCCGACCATTATACATATATACTCAACTATGCCACATTCACAAAACATAATTTAAAAGCATTATTTGTAATGGACTTCTGACCTCAAATCTATAATCTCATATCATCATCAAACAGATATGCACAATAGGCCTCTGGCCTCACATTCATAGAAAATCAAGGATTTATCTCAATCCTAATGCTATTATAAACAAGGGGCTAACCTGACCACCACACAATATTAATTCCAACGCCTCCTCATTTCAGTCTCACACACACACACACACACACACACACACATATATATATATCCATATACTATACAATCTTAAGCATAATAATCAATTAAAAAGCATTTAATGAGGCAAAAGAAAGAAATTGTATCCACTCATCGTTCTGGGATAGAAAATCATCCATTAAATATCCTCCTCATGATGAAGACTCTTTAGCCTCAATTGTTGCACCTGGATACACACATATACACAGATTCAATGATCTGTTATAATATACATGCATGATATAATGCATGATCATGTCTCTCCTACTCCCTCTTAATCTCTCCATCTCTCTCTCTCTCAAACTTACTGTCCATACATGTTCTCACCTTACTTTCATGTCATTCTCAGTAATTTTAATACCAATAAAAGTAAAAACCCTCTAATTTATTGATCCATTTGATAAATTAAAGAACCCTCAATTTTAGGGTTACGTGAGCAGTGATCTAGCTATCTTTTTCTTAATCTATGCGAAATAATAGCTCAAAATAGAGAGATGAGTTGGGAAATAAGCTTATTTGAGCTTGTAGGTGAGTTTTAAATATCTTTTTGGGTGTTTTTCTCTCTTTAATTACTGTTTACCTGTGGCTCCTCTCTGACAATTCCTCTCGAATCGTCGGTCAGAGCTCCAATTAGAGGAGGTTCCTGAGTTCTGGTGTTGATTATGAGATCATGGCATGTGAAATGGTGGAGTTTAGTGAAAATTTGGCTGAGGTCTGTCCTTGACAAAGAGCGGAGAGTGTTTCAGACGAGAGAGAAAGGAGAAAATAAAATGGGAAAGATGACCCCTGTGCTCTGCATAAATAAGGACCCTAAAATGATTAAATACCCCTCTAAAACGTGCCTAGACGTGTGATACGTCATCATGTATCGATCCTCTTCATATATCGATACTCCCTCATAGAAAGGGGGTCATTCACATTCTAGTGTGTCCATGTATCGATACATCAACACCCCATGTATCGATACTTCTAGTCGAGGATGGGTTCCAAACTCAAAAATATCCTGAGTATTGATACCTCATCCTTCACTATTCACAAAGTATTGATACTTTATTTTTTACTGTTTATTATGACTGTAGGGTATCGATACTTGTCTCCTTAAAGTATTGATACATTAAGTCCTACTATTTATCACTATTTATAGTGTATCGATACTTCCCTCAAGTATTGATACTTTCTGCTCTACGCTTAAGTATCGATACATCAATCCCATGTATCAATATTTTCAGTCCTAGGTATTGATACTTCCTTCAAGTATCGATACATTCCGCCTCCAGAGCCATATATCGATACATAAACACCCCTTTTATCGATATTTCCTCTGTTTTCTCTATTTGGTATAGTAACTTCAAGTGACTATAACTTTTGATTAGAATATTCTCACGGAATCCGTAATACATTAATAGAAAGCTCTCTCCGAGCTCTATAAAAATAATAGAAATTTTTTCTCATTTAGAGATAATTTTATGGTTAAAAATCCAGTTATTTCTCATAAACTCATATTCTACACCACACACCTTCTCAAAAATAAATTCAAGTATACCCACCATTTAATGTATGATCTTCACAGGATATCATGCAAGGAATATTATGAGAGATTTACTATAATGCTTATAAACTAAGGGATGGGTTTCACACTTAGACTATAATTGATCATTTAAAGAGGTTACTTTGGTAAGAAGGTTTAGTGAGTATTAATAGGATTATCTTTTAAGATTAGAGTTAGGGTTAATAGTATATATTATAATATTTATGTGGCTAATGATAGAGAATGAAATTATATCCATAGAAATATAGTATAAGATTTAGATTTGTTTGCAATGAAGCATACGAATCTTTAGAGGAAAATTATTATCCATAAGGAAATATGTCTGTGAGGTTTTCGATTGGGAATTATGTAGATGAGATTCATTGTTATGTTTTTGATAAACCAAATATATATGATTTATTACTTGAAAGACCATGGTATGAACAAGTGAATGTCCAGTATTATAAGCAGTGAGGTGTGTACATATTACTTAAAGATGGCCAAAATGTCATAGGCATAAATATTCAAACATCTTTAACCATAGATTAAGGGAAATAGGAAGTCAAGTTGAAATGCTCAGTTTACAAAAAGAGCCTAAGATAAATGTTGGTATTGAAGCATCTCACATTTGTTGGGGATGACTATTAAAGAGATGCACGGGATATATATATTGGTGAAGAAGGGTGGATTGAAGTCGTGGATTAGACTATTACTATTCTGGATAAATTTTAAAATATCCTACCCAAATAGCTATTAAAAAAACTACTATCATTCCAAGACATCCAATATCACTTTGATTTGATTCCCAAGGCAAATGTACCAAGCTTGTAATAAGATAAGGTAATCTTGAAGAAGGATAAGGTGCCAAAAGAGAAGGTAAAAGCAATAGAGTAAGAGAGAGAGAGAGTATGAATTTATATGTCATACCAACCTCAGTGGTGTTAAAAGACATAGATGATTAGCATGTGTGTGTGGATAGCAAGACCAACAACAAATTTAAGAAGTGCACGAGTTTTCTATTCCTATAATGCATGATATTAGGCATCGTTGGAATATAATTTTGGAATATAGGTTATCATTGCCTCAGATTGGTTGGCTTAATCCATTTTGAACAGTAGATCAATTGCTTCACTTAGGTGAAGGGGTCATGAATACGAATTCACTTTATGAGGTCGCTCATGCATTGAAGATTCCATGGAGCATAGACTTGTCTAAGAACAAGTCACAAGTTCATATAGACTAACACGAGACAGGAGGTAAATATTTATTTCCTTACCTACTTATCGATATTGGTCTTGGCGACATTATAATTGAGGAGGCTGATGATACAAAGCCTAAGCGGATTGATAAAAAAAGCATTCATGATAGCATCCATTTAGATTTAGTTAAAATTCTTTGGAATAGTCTTAGAGTTGCGGATGTGCTAGTTAAGATTATTTGCAGAGAATTAGCATACCTGAAGTTTGATAAGTCATCATCAACCATTAACTTTAGTTTGAATGGTACAATCATCATTTATGTGGAGACCAAGTGAGTAGTTTAGGAGGGTTTAGATATATTACAAATGAAAGTCTAAAAGGGTTGATGAGTAATGCATTTTTAGAGGGGTTGATGGATCTAAAAGTACAAATATTGCTAGTTTACGTTGTTTTGATCAAGTGAATGTGGAATTAGCTAGAATGAATGACAACTTTAGGGGAATACAATTTAGGGAATATGGTTGTGTTCAAAATTCAAAGTTAACTCAAGGTCGAGTTTCTTACAAATGAAGGAGAATGACATAGGTGTCATATACATCATATCATTGCAAGGACATCAATGGAGGAGGCAGACAAATTGTGCAGGAAGCATCAAGGGAAAAAATATGGATTCATTCAAATAAGTATAAGTAAAAGAAGATTTTTGAGATAGGGGGTGAAGTCATGGTATTCCTATGTAGGGAGCAGTTTTAGTACAATAAACTTCAACAACAGAAATTTGGGCTGTTTAAAGTTACAATAGAAGATCAATGATAATGCGTATATCCTTAACATTCAACGTCTCAAATATCTATACATATAATCCGAATGATCTCGAGGACTCAAAGTCAAGTCTTTCACAAGAAGCGGGGAATGATGCGAGGTGTTTGGATTCCAAATGCTCTATTAAAGGATATTTGATCGATTGTCAATCTTCTTTTCAAGCTCAGGCTTCGAATTAATAAACTTACATTTATTTACATTTATTTTTCTCTTTAAGAAAAGTACTTAGATAAATTTATAGTTGTATCTTTCTTTGCATTTCATTTTAATTTTAAATCTAAGGATAAGTTTATTTAAACTATACTTAACTCTAATTTATTAGTATAAAAAGGACTCTAATCTTAAAGTTTAAAACTTTTATTTTGAAGAATTTTTACTTAAATAATAAAAATTTTCTGTAAAGTTTTCGTAATTTCACTTAGTAGATTTTAAACTTTGATTTGATTGTTTGAATGATCTCTTGTTTTAAATTTGTTTCTACTGTAACACCTATGCTCTTCAAAATTAACTGAAATTATCAAATATTCTAAAAAAAAAAATAAAAGGAATGTTATTTGATATGATACCACATTAAAACTTTGTTTAGTATTTGTTTGGTATCGGTGTACTATAATTTTGAACTTAACACTAAGAGTATTAAATGTTAATAGCTAATAATAAATAAATTTCAATAAAATTTAATATTATGAATTTTTAAAATTTTATTTTTAATGTAAAGTAAGAGTATCACCATTGGCAAAGTGTAAGTTACTGATTGAACGAAAGACTTATAAAAACAATAAAACTTTTACAGTAATAAAATAATTTACTCTGTCTGTTTTGTATCTGATCTTCTCATTAATCACTTTCCTGAAAAAAATCACTTAAAATGCAAGCTTCACTTTGTCTTTACACTGCACTAATAAAGAATCCACGTTATATAAAATTAAATAAAATCCAATATATAGTTTAATATATGGTAATTTATTTCTTATGTCGCCTCTTTAATAGCATTTGCATGTATCTGCCGCTCTGTAAATTTTAATCTAAATGTTCTATGAGATAGCAAAGAACATATTTATCAACATTTATTACAGAGATTAGTTTTGTCATAGAAAAAGAAAATCACCATAACTTCAATCATTAATCAAATGGTTGTCGCTGCGCAAGACATGACATTCATGATGTCAATAGAATTCTCTAAATTATATTTTGCTGGGATCGTTCTGTTTCAGAGATTAGATGCGAGTTCATTCCTTCACAAACTTGTGTCCAATGTGGTGGTGAATTACTACTTTAACTATTACCTTTTCAGTCTTTTTAACTAGTGGTAGTGGGCACTGTGAAAAAGAAAGTTTAATTAGTAAAAGATTAATTTACTTTCACAGTATTTAATCACTTTGATGAACTCGTTTAAAATGAAATATGGATTAATGGTTATTGACACAAAGAATCCTAAGATTTAGCAACATGGAGGACCCCTCTTCACATGAATTCACGTGCCGCGGTTAATATAATAAATCTTGATATAAAACTAATAAATGACAACTTGGATTGCTTCAACGCTAAAGCCACTAAACCGATGGACCCCGCGTTGCCTCAATAATTACTGTCACTCTAATTAAAAAATTAAAATTAAGACGAATTGAGAACAGATGTATTGTCTCTTTTCCCTTTCCATGTGTTCACCCCCTACTGCTACTTGTAGTTTGCTAATGTCTAAATGGAAGGGAAGTCACTAACTATACATTAATGAAATTGAGACCACCCATTAACTCCACTTAAATTATTATTAATAAAAATTAACACAAAAAATTTGTGGTGGGGGCATTCAGTAGCATTCAGCAAACATCATCCAAGAGAAATCCGGGAACATGTTAGCTTTTCTTTCAAGTCCACTTTGACGTCGTGGATGCTGAAATTCAATTCTAGCCAGCCGTGCTTTTGTCGTGGAGTATACGTCATCTTCCTCTCATCCAATATTCAACAACAGTTTAACCTAATCTTATTAAACCCAATCAACGTTAATGTCTAATGTTTTCCTTCTTTTTACTTTTCCTAATCTGTGAACCAATGAGTGTTAAATTAGGCACTTTCTTGAGAGCGAATGAACAAGCAGTTTTCATTTACAACAAAAACTGGGTAGGTGAAAATTATTGGGATTTTTGAATTGTTTAGGGTGATATTTCTAGGGTTTATACCCTAAGGTTGACAGTATGAAATACCCTTTCATCGATGCATTTCAATTGGTTGATACTTGATACTGTTTTTTCTTCAACAATATTATAAAAAATTAAAATGAATATAATTAAATTGTGGCATGACAAACCCATGTATGCAGCTTACCGAGGTTGTCTGTTGTGGTGAACATCTCAACAATATTCAGTGAACTTCTTGTTTTTCTTTCACATCATATCAATAAAGTTGCATTAAATTACATGATAAATATTGTATTGATATAAACATATAGATATAAATGATGTAACCCAATTTCAGTTTAATATTGGTATAACCCAATTCACTCTATCTATACATATACATCAATCCTTCCTATTCATTTAAAAATAATTATAACTTTTAAAACAATTAATTTGTTGCATTATTTTGCAATTTACATGATGAATATATTATTTCAATGGGATAATAACATTAATTATTCATCAAACAATTCTTTCTCCAGTCAAATTATAAATCCATATATCTATGATTGATTTTCGTGTATGATGTATATGTATATTTAACAATAATTAATCTCTACTTAATATCAAGTCAATGTTAAACATCGATTAACATCATAATTGAAAACAAATGTAAAACGTTGATTTCTTTTAAAGTATGTGGAACCTTCGTTAATTATATACTTGAATAGAAGGATTCCAAATTGGTGAAAAGGACAAAAAGATTTAATACGCTGTACAGTGAGAGAGAATAGTATCAAATGACCGGTCTAATATATTATGTGATGCCACGTGTTATACGGAACAGGCTTTGCGGCCCCGCAATCCGCGGTTTTTCCTCCCTCACGTCCAATACAGGGGGAAATATAATTTGTATTGTGGATAATGACACAAATTTAAAATTTATATTTTAAACTTTCTTAATTTAAAATTTTAACTCAAAATAATAACATAAATTTTTATTTATTAAATTTATTCACTTTAAAGAGGGATAAATTTAACGAGTTAATAATATTAAATATGGTTTATTGATTTTAAATCTTAATTATTAAATCGAATAAATTTAATGAATAAAAATTTGTCTATAAATTTAAATTAAAAGAACATGACTTTTTATTATATCTTAAAATAAATTTTATTTAATTCTTTCTTAAAGAAAAAATATATATAATTGACCGAGTTTGTTGAATGATTGAAGAAAATTGTATAAAATGGATGGATAGAGTTGAATTATTTCAAAAATACACACTAGGCGTAAGAATTTCACAAAAAGATGCTATGAGATTTATTTTTCATATGAAAAATTCTTTCATTTTCTAATCAAGTATAGCAGAGTGTTTAATTATATGATGGGGAATTGTAATATATTATTATGGATGGATGTCACTTGGTAGGAGGATTGTTCTTGAGTATTTGTGTCAATCCTATTTATATTGCGTAGTTCAAAATACTCAAGATTCCTTAGATCCTTTACTTTTAACTAATAATCCGTCTATGATCTTAAATTTATAATTAAAAGAAAAACAAAACGGATAGATGCGCTCCATAACCTTAAATACACGTTGAAATGAAATGAAGCTGACATGAGCACATTTTTACCATTTTAAGAATAATTTTTTCCCCACGAAAGTGAAAAAATTAAAAAACAAAAAAACGTTTCGTGATACTGTACATCGATTTGAAATTGTTTGAAATTAAGCAAATGGGATCATAGAATAGAGATAAGAGTAGGTATAGATAAATGCCAATTTTACAATTATATAATATGATATTGGTAGACGGTTTATGCGATGGATACTTGTGAATGGTACACATCATGCATTATTCATAGATGTTATATAATGTACTTTGTATTATATAATTGATTTCCTTGTTTTACAATGCCAGACAATAACATTTCTTGACGAGGACATCAAGATCAAGATCTGGAACTTGTAAATATAATATAATGAATTCATTTATTAATAATTTCTATAAATTACTGTCATTTATGGCTGCATGCGTACGTATGTTTGTAACAACATGGACCAAGAACTTCTCTCTTATCGATGGAGCAACAATTCTACATTTTGATTTAGACATTGTGTTTTGGATGGACTTTTTCTTTCGGCTATGTTATGTGCCTTAAATTAAGAAAGATATTGTATAAAATTATCATGCTGTTTACCATTTTCTATGATTGACACATTTGCGGTCATGTTTTCTCCATCTTTTATGATTCTTTTTTCTTTAAAACAAAATCTCTATCTAGATTTGATTATGGGTAAGGGCTCTGGGATTAGGCTAGTTAACAATTAACATGAATTCATTTCAAAAACATAATCAAATAAACGGCTTGAGCGCTGAACTGGAACAATTGGTGGGGAATACCTGCCAAAATAAGAAAACAAACAAACCCTCTAGTTATTGAATCATTTGGCTTAGCTCAAGGACGTCTCTTTGTATTTGGGGTTGGAGGAACATTGACATCTTGTTACATAGAGAAGAGAAAGGTCCTAGCTGACACTGATTCATTAATTTTAACTTTTCTTTTTTACATTAGAATGAAGAATAACTTAGAAGAACATTGATGGTACCTGATTTTCACTTTTCAGATCTCAACATGCAAATTTATCTAGGTCACATCCCCCAATCATTTTTTGTTGACATTACAATCTTAACCTAGCTAGTTGAAATACATTTTTAAGCCATACTAAAAGTAGATAATGTCATTCTTAAAATCAAATAGCACGAGACTTCTCTTGATAGAAATTTTTTTCTCATTTGAGACGATTCAAGGTCACCATGGAGGTTTGAGACATGAAGTGATATTGTTATTTTGAGTTAAGATAATCCAATATAAGTTATTATTAAAACCAAATCAACGTGGACCTCGATCTATCATAGTGAAATTTTAAAGAATACGATTAATTAATAAAAATAGAAAAGGTCCAGGACTGTCTATGCAACTTCGATTTGGGGTGATAAGAAAAACTTGAAAAGGTTAACCCTGATTGCAATTCCAAGCTTTTCAAACCAAACCATGTTATTTTAGGCAGCCATGCCAATAACCAAACCCAACAGATAAATTGGAGAGCTAAAATTGGGTCATATTGATACATTTTATGCATCAGTTATAAAGAGCAATTAAAGAAAAAATGACGAAGAGCTCAAGAAAAAATAAGTGGATCACCAAATTAATTTGGGCTTATAAAACAGGTTGATGGTATTTCCAGCACTTTTTTCAATGATACACCACTTGATTTACAAAGTTCTTTCAACTTTCAAAAATTCCAATTTTTATACAATACTTCACGTAGTATCAAAACCTTTTTTATTTTCAATTGCATAATTTTAAGTAAAATTAAATTATTATTAGTTATTTATGCTCGATATTTCTTTAATAGTTCATCACATTTAAATACTTATTAATAAATTTTATAAAAAATTACAAAATAAAATGAAAAGTTACTTTATCTTCACAAATATAGTATGATAATATTTTTCTTTTATTTTTTGCAATTGCTCCTATTTATTAAATTTTTTATTGATTAAAATTTTAATTCATAAAATAATTAAAAATAAAAATATTAATTAAATTATTATTTATATTATTTAAAAATCTATACTATAATTTTTATGCTCCTTAAATATTTTTCTAAGTTAAAATATATTTCTTAGTAGATGTAATATGTTAAAGTGATAAGTGTAAATTATAAAATTAGATATATTTAAAAAAAGTAATTTTTATATTATTTTTATAATTTTTTCAAAAAAAACTTATTAATAGATTAAAAAACAAAAAAGTATTAACAAATATGATTATAATAAATCATTAATAATTCAAATTTTATTTAAAATTAATTAATTTATAAAATAAAAAATATTATTTTAATTTATAATAGGGTATTTTTGTTATTATGTAAATTAATTTATATAAAATTATAATGTGTAATTTTTATGGGCCTTTGTCAACTACATGGAGAAAACGGGGTGGGAAATATAACCACCCTACGAACAAACTCTGTCGGTTTATTAGCCCTGATAAAAATTAATGGGCCATCCATCGACTTAAAAAGATTGGGTAAATAATAAATCTATTTTCTTATGTAATTGTGCTGCATATTGTCCTCATAAATACTAATGAAGGACAATCAGAAAAGATGTGGGGTTCATTTATTATACCGCATTAAGATTTTCTGAAACTTCTTGGAGAGTTGGCTACAACACTTCCACATTTTCTAAGTACAACAGCTAATGGTCAATTGGAATGAACTAGTCCCTAAACCCAATGATCAACAAATTTTAAGACTCAATCACACCCAACCAGTCAAACATAAATTTTGTGCTTGAGACAGACGGAGTTGGTCTAAAATTGTTAAAAACTAGTTAATTTATTTAACAAGTTGAAGATAGATTTCGTTACTTAATTTTGCAACAAGTTGAAGTTGGAAGCACCAAGCATCTTAGGCTGAGAAAAAAATATATATACACACATCACGTTAATTTCCATGGATGAGGGAATAAAATTATGTTATTTACTTTTAAATTGATAACTTTTCATTGCATTTTAAAGAATTTTTTGATATATATACACATGAGTTAAAATTATAAGAAAAAATTAACATTATATTTAAAAAGCTAAAGATTAAAACGAAAAAAATTAGAAAAACTATATAGTACAACCATATTCACTCTAATTATAGCCAGTTCCCATTAAAATTTTAGTTTACAGATGTAAGATATTTTAATTTATAATGAGGTATAATTTTTAATTTAAAATAAAAAAGTTAGGTTAGGTTCACTCATAAAAATACGAAAATTTTTAACTATTACAATTGTTTAAGCATACAAAAACAATGTAGAATTCAGATATTGGCTAATGTTAGGAAGGGAGAAAGGTTTGGTTTTACATTTATATAATATTTCCGATCATAATAACTTTTTTTTTTTAATTCAAGTTTTAATTTATTTTTTCTATTGGACTCAACTTCATTCGAAAAATAAACTTTCTATCTTACCTTCTGACATGTGATTCAAAGATCATCAAAGAAATTTATACGATAGTTTAGATAGACTAGAGTGTATAAATGTTGGAGTTTTTGGGAGAGAGTTTGGAAGAGAATATTTCTCTACGTATTATTTATATTGAACACACCTATTTATACATATAAAAGATAATAAAATAATTTAAAAATATATTAAATCCCTAAT
>JAVXUL010159415.1:0-13487 GCA_035590515.1 Trichilia minutiflora | reverse complement strand
GTTTGAAAACAGGTACTAATGCCTTGCGGGTTCTAGAGGTGCATTCTAAGTAATAGGATGCATTTCTGGGATTCGCGGCGATTGTCACGTGGCTGACTGGGGTCGGGGCGTGACAATAATAGTAAAGTGCAAGTGCCTTATATGACAAAGTTGGATCTCCAAACACAAGTCTTAATGCTTCTTCTTTACTGCGCCATATCTTTGAATACGATAAGGACACTCCAAATTCTCTTTGAATATCATCATGGATATTTTTGGGCTTGTAAATTCTATTAGCATCTGTGAATTTATCTTTGATCATTCGTGCAATTAAGCGTGTGCTTGCTTGATGATGACTTTCTTGCAACTGCTCTGTATGACAGTTATGCACTGTATTCATTACGGTTATGCGAAAATATGCATCATTTCTAGTTTTAGTTACACGAATTCGCCATTTGCAACCATTTTCTTTACATTTTGCCTCAAATTGATCAGTTGATGACTTACACACCTTCAACTTAAAGTGATTTCTTAATGCAATCAATGCCAATTTATCACGGAGTTCTTATTTTATATTATAAATCTTACTAATACCTACTTCATCCAATCTTATACTCGATAAGCCTTCGTTTGATGTACTTATAGTTGGTGGAAATCACGACAAATACCTTATTAACTGACTTGACGATGATGGTTGAGTTATTTGACTAACTCTAGTACCATAATGCCCCTCAATATTTTCTCTTTCATTCAGACGTTTAGGAGTAGTATCATTGCCCCCAATGTCTGTCTTAAAAGCAAGGTAGTCATTTTGATGATCTGACTGCTCATGATGCTAATAATATTCAGCAAATTGTGGCTCTTCAACTTGTATAGGTAGGGCGTAATGTTGTCAAACCTCTACATTGTTCAAATCCATTTGGCTCCCATATTCAACTTGTGTTGGTCTGGCATGAATTATATTTGTCAAAGTATTACTTTCACTTTAAGACCTAAAAGGTGGTTCAGGAATTTCACCTGATGCATCTTGAATTCGTTCAGTGGTGACAAACAGTGAACAACAGCCTCGCATGCTTGCAATGTAAGTTGGATGATTTATATTCATAAAAGCTTGAAAATTGAATTCATCATTAATATCCGCCACAATATGAGATGCCAAAAGTGATTGAATATTCTCTGTAAATATTGCTTTTGTTACAATTCTGTGCTCGGCAAGATTAATCTGATACCTCTCATACAATATTTGGAAAAATTATTCATAACTAATGTTCTCATCCACACAATAAGGCATTACTTACCTGCCATTATATACCGCACCACCATTTGATGTTGACTCCCATGAACTTCCATATCGGGTGATAATTGTTATCATTTTGACCATATTTGTAATTAAATGATGAACAACGTTGGTTATATAGTTTTATGATGAAAAAACTAGATTTATAACTATTAAAAAATCTAATCTCCAATATGATTAATTAATTTTGTTTCTTATATTAAAAAAAATGAAAATTGCAAAATAATATATAAAAATTAAATAACATAATATTATTATTAGATATGAAAATAGAAGATTTCAATAAAATTATAAGTTCATCTAATTTTGTCCATTACGTTAATAAAAATTTCATATGGGACAATAATTTATTAAACTTAAATAACATAAAATTAGTATAATATAAAATTATAATTTAATATACTTTAATTCAATTCTATAAAATTTCAATTTAATATAATTTTTTAGAAACATTTTATTTCAATTCAATATAATTTTATTCAAATTCTTTTAATTAATTCTTATAAAATTGTTACTTAATCTAATTTTTAGGTATATTTAACTTTCATTTATCATTTAAAACAAAATATAAAAAAATTTATTCAATGAAATTAAAAATTCGTTTTTGCATGCGCTCAGGGGATGCCTGTTCCTTGAGCGCGTGCAATTGGACGTGCTAGGGGGACCCAGTGCGCAAATTATCGCGCACTCGATGAACAAAGATCCCCCAAGTGCACGGTAAATGTGTGTTGGGTCCCCATCGCATGCCAATTTGCGCACGCTCGAGGAACAGGCATCCCCCGAGTGTTCATAATACTCGAAGCACACACCCAAGTGTGGCCAAAAACTCGGCCACATTCGGGTGTGTACTTCGAGTATTTCTTCCACTCCCAGTTCCATTCCAAAAAATTAAACTCTTTTTGGGTTTCTCAGACAAGTTTTTGCATTAATGCACTTCCATCGTATTATAAGATGATACTAATATTCTTTAATATACAAAAATTATAAGCAAATAACAATAATAAATCCAAATACAATAAAACAATTGTTCGGGGGAAAATCCGGAGGTAACATGTGGACACCTAATCAGTAAGACACGTGACAGGAGGTCAAGTGTAATCTCAGGGTGCTCTCTTCTCAGGTGTACTCTATCCCAGGCACCCCGGTCCAGTGATGCCATCGTCCCAGGTATCCCTCGATTCAGGGATCCTACGGTCTCAGATAAACTTCGCCCTAGGTATCCCCTGGTTAAGGGATCCTACTATCTCAGGCAAATTTCGTCCCAAACAACCTGCTTCCTAGGAAAATCAGTATCGTCGCAGGCATCCGAAGTTGGATTTCACAGTCATCCCTAGCTCAGGGATCAGAATGGCTTCCTAGAAAAATTACATCACACCAGGAGTTCCCTGGCTGCTGGCTCTCCGACGATCCCTGATCAGAGTATTAATGGTATGTGCCCGTCCCATTCAAAAAATGAGAATGATTAACGACAATTGGCCCGTCAAAAGTACCCATCCCATCCTCTGACCATTTTTAGGTGATGGGATGATAATGGGCCTACAAAGTCAGTAGATGTGACAGCATCATTAAAGGAAATCGACTGCTTACTACTTCATGTCAGATGTCACATCCTTCCCATTCTCTGATGTCAAGTTATATCACTGTTCGAAGGAGGGGCACTATATAAACCAAGCTTCTTCAATGGAAAGGGGGTTGGTTTTTATTTTTCCACCCCTTTTTCTGACTTAGACATAGGAGTTTTCTCGTCGAAAACCCCTCCCAGCATCACTCCGAGGTGTTTACTTTCTTTGCAGGCTTAGGAGGTGAAACTCTATCGAAAATAGCTACATTCACAGTTATTTTCTAATGTAAAAAACTTTACTCGACAAACAGCCGCATTGCCCTCACACCTCACAGTTGAGTCATTCCACGTTGACCGCGAGGAGGGTCTACGGATAATTCTTGCACCAACAACTGGTTTCCTCTGTGAGAATCAACAAAAAACCATTGAAGCACTGTGCTTAGAGGAAGGAAGGAGGAAGGAATACTCTTTGAAGTTTTTTGAGAAAATATTTTTTGAAGCTTTTCTTTAGGAAAAGTTTGAAATGGCCAAAAGAAGACAAGGCAAGGGAAGTTCACTTGAAAGTGCAGCCTAAAGAAGAAAAGAGGGCCCACCCACGTACGAAAGACACTTGTCTGGGAAGGAACACACAGATGAGTTTATGGCTGATAGGGCCTGTGCACTGAGGGAACCACTGAAAATCAAACGCCAGTTATCCAAAGAACCAGTCGCCTCAGGAGGAAAAAGAGAAAAGTCATGTCCCCCCAAAAGGCGAGAAATTCGAGCTTTCTGAGACGGTCATGAGGAGATGCTTCAGAACTTCAGGCAAGCGCGTGGTAATGCATGCATACCCAGGTTAACAGCTCTACATAAAGGAAAGGTTAGAGCAATTAAAGTATCAGCAGGTGAACCTGAAGTGCCTTAGAATGTTCATTTCCCCCTCATAATTTACGAAGGACAGAAGCAGAGTAGATATGACAAAGGAGGGCATCACCAAGGGATGAACCCAGGGGTGGAAGAGTGCGATTTGGCACCCATCGATATGAGACTTTATCTCAACAGAAAGCGTGCCCAAGAAAAGAAAGTAACAACAACCACCAATGTGAAGAAGATAGAGGACTGTGTAAGGAGAGTGTTAGTAGAAATGGGATCACAGAGCTCCCCAGCTCAAGGAAAGGAATCAGAAAGGGAGAGAGTCCCTATTTTCACCCCCACCTCTCCCCTATCAAAGAGGATCCTATCGACGCGATTTCTCAAAAGATTTAAGATGCCCGAGTTAATCCTCTACTCTGGGAGGACCGACCCATCTTCATATGCAAACTCATTCCGAGAGACAATGATAACATAAGATTTGACTGAACTACAAATGTGCCGACTATTCTCCTTGACTCTGGATGGGCCAGCCATACGTTGGTATAAAAGGCTACCCCCTACTAGCATTCACAATTTCGCACAACCGGTAACCCTCTTAGAAAAAGAATTTAAAAAAATGGTGGCAAGCAACTGTAACTTGAACACCACTTGAGACGTTTGGATGCCCCCACGTAGGAGAAGGTCCCTATAGGATAATCAACAGAGGGGAAAGAAAAATCACCACTGGGATTCTGGGAATAGTCATCAAAATTTAAAAGGAAACAACCAACAATAACGGGGACCGTTTCCTCAAGTCACAGGAATACAAAAGACCTAAGACCTCCCTTTTTATCTTTTGTACCTTTATTCAGAGAAACTCATACCAGGAGAACGTAGTGGGTGGCCGCTCAAGAATTTACATCCCTTCAAAAGGCTTCCTTATCAAAGTACAACCCCTGATAGAGTCTCTCTTTAGATTTGGTGTTCTTATAAAATAGCCATATACTTACTCTTGCATAAATAAAACTAGTTACTTGTGAGTATTTTTTGGATCTTCGTTCTTATCTTTTACTACTCCCTTTTCAAAGTAATAAGGTTGGCTATGGTTATAAAATCCATTAAAACACGAATCAAAGAAAGAAAATCCTGACCGTTTCAGGTATCGTAAGCCCTCATTCCTCAGTCAGGCATCCTATGCGTTTAAGACCTGGATGGTGTTTGGGGCGTGGTAAACCCTGAATGAGTTAGGTGTGTCAGAAAATCCTAACTGTCTCAGGTGCCGTAAGCCTTCATTCCCCAGTCAGGCATCCTATACGTTTAAGACCTGGATGGTGTTTGAGGCGTGATAAACCCTGAATGGGCTAGGTGCGTTAGAAAATCCTGACCTTCTCAGGTGTCGTAAGTCCTCATTCCCCAGTCAAGCATCCTATACGTTTAAGACCTGAATGGTGTTTGGGGCGTGGTAAACCCTGAACAGGTTAGATCCGTTAGAAAAACTTGATCGTCTCAGGTGCCGTAAGCCCTCATTTTACAGTTAGGCATCCTATGCGTTTAAAACTTGGATGGTGTTTGGGGTGTGGTAAACCCTAAATAGGCTAGGAGCATCAGAAAATCCTGACCTTCTCAGGTGCCGTAAACCCTCATTCTTCAGTTAGGCATCCTATGCGTTTAAGACCTGGATGGTGTTTGGGACATGGTAAACCCTGAACGGGATAGGTGCATCAAAAATCCTGACTGTCTCAAGTGCTGTAAGCCCTCATTCTCCAGTTAGGTATCCTATGCGTTTAAGACCTGGATGGTATTTGAGGGGTGGTAAACCTTGAATAGGCTAGGTATATTAAAAAATCCTGACTGTCTCAGGTTCTGTAAGACTTCATTCTCTAGTCAGGCATCCTATGCGTTTAAGACCTAAGTAGGTGTTTGGAGCGTGGTAAACCCTGAACGGTCTAGGTACATTAGAAGATCCTGACCCTTAAGGTTAAAGTTGATAACAAGTTATAAAATCCCTTAACGCTTGACTACGTTGAAGACCCTAGATGGATCAAGTACCATAAATCCTGGGCCGCATCAGGCGTCCTTAGCGAATAAGACCTGATCAAGTGAGGTGTGATAAATTGAAGACCCCTTACTCAAGTTAATTATATCCTTCGATTTGAGGTGAGGTCAAATATGAAGCCCGCATCCAAGTGAACCTTTAAACCCCAACAACTTTCTAAGTACTCTCTGATGCGGGTGCGATGGGGATATTTGCATTTAGCTGGTTTGGATTTGGAGTTTCTTCTTCACCAAGTACCACCTGGGATACTACGAACTCAAGCAGTTAATTTATACGTTGGTCTCTTATGAAAGTGAAGTCAAAGAGTCGAAATGCAAAAGTGGCGACGAAATAAAGAACCTGCATTTACTATATCAAAAAATTTATAATTACAATGAGTGATGTATTAGACTCAATCAGTCAGTTGGCTAAAATACAAAGAATAAATTATGAACAAATAAGTATACAAATATTACAAGGCCAAAAATGCAGGAAAGGGAGCCGGTCAAAGGTTTTTAATGTTTTCTTCCTCATTGAAGAGGATGTCTAGGAGCCAAGGGAGGATGTAAATTCCCCGCCTCCTGACTTCTAGAGGGAGATTGGTTGTTTGTTCACCTGAGGGCCTCAAAATTGCCCGACCCAATCTGTTAAATAGCCAGTCGAGATTCAAGTTTGGGTACTCCTAAAGAAAGAGACGACTAGTCATGTCCAGACCATCATTAACACCCTGGTCATACTTCTCTTCTAGTTGGGTCAGAATCTTCTCCTTATCTTTTTGAAGTGCCTCCAGGGACCTTGTTTTCTCCCTTAGCTCCTTCTCCAATGCATCCTGCTCCTCTGACACCCAGTTTAAATCATCCATGGATTCTACATATGACTTTTTTAATCGAACCTCCTCAGATTTAACTGACCGAAAGAGGTTAATCAGTTTGTTATATTTCCCAGTGAGGCTCCATCTCTCTCCTTCCAGTCAATCATTGTCAATCGACAAGGTCTGGCCCAAGGCCTTAGTAGACGAAAGCTTGTCAGTCGGAACTCGCCTTTCTTCTATCCACCGAGAGTTCTTAGCCTCCAAAGCAAAAATCTTTGCTTCAAGGTCTGCTTCTTTCTTGACTGACACCTGTCGCAGTCTGGTCAAATTTTTTTGGGCATTTCTTTCCAGGCGACTGGTGGATTTTGTGGTTCGTTCACTCATCTCTATGGCCCGTTGAAATTCTTCCATATACATATCCAACAAATATGTATTCTATAGAAGAAAGAACGAATAAGTCAGATATACATTAACGAAAGTAAAGGGTCTTAACAAAGAATTATAAGACACAATGATTTACCCTATGTTCATGCATGCTCAGGCATATGAGATCATTATTAGGGAAAATGCTCCCCATTATCTCTACTCTCTCAGGAGGAATAACCTCTCGAGCCCCATTTATTAAATGAAGGAGGTACCCAAACTCCTCCCTCTTTTCATTCGGGAGGTCCTCCCACTGAAGTCCATCTCTCTCCGAATCATTGTCATCCGAAGAAATATTGGTATCTCTGCCAACCGGGTCTTTATGCGGATTGATGCCCTTCCCCCAGCTTGAATGGCCTTCTTTGACCTACCCAGGAGTCTTTTTTGTCCCCTGTCCAGTCTCTTTTAAAGATGGGCTAACTTTTTACTAGTCGGGGATATTGGACTGATTATCTACTAGAGGAGGGAGTGGGCGGTCAGATTTCTTCTTTTTTCTGAATTTATCAACCTCCCCCTCTAAAAGTCTATTTCCCTTGTCTTTGGGCAGAAGAGGATTACCCTTCTTCGAGTGTACTACCTCCTCAAGGGTCTTCTCCTTGATCAAAATCCCCTTTTATTTAGGGCGGACGGGTTTCTTTTAGGTATCAGAAACTTTGGACGCCCCAGAGCCCGCCTGAGATAACATCCCTTTCAAGATGGTCGCAGCTTTTTATCTTCTTCCTTGAAGGGACCCTTTGATCCCAGCAACTGCTGATGGTCAAATAATTCCTGGTCAGAATCTGGAAAGAATCAAGTTAGAGTGTAAATTGAGAAAAGAATGTATCATCATTCATCTCAGCCCGGGTCCGTGAGAGCTCACTCCGAGTGGTGGATGGATAGGTCAATCGCAACTTGACTAGATTCTTCCCACTCAGAAGATATCTAATGTCTGTGACAGGCAGGCTCAACAAAACTTATACCACATTAGCCGGGATGATAGGTTGGTCTTTTTCTACTTCTGTGCCCAAAACACACACACATTTAATAAGCAAACAGCATTACCGAAATGGGTTACTGCTCGAGAAATGAATGTTACATGTCTCCCAAAAAGTTGAAGGGAGGGGACCAAGGATCTTATCGCTCGTCTCCCAGTTGGCGATGAACCAGTGATCTTTTTAGTTCTTATTTGAGGAGGGATTCTTCATTATTTTTTATTAGAACCTCGAGCGAATCTGGATGTAATACCACCCGGGATACTGACTTGTGTTTTTTCTCAATAGGTACATCTACAGTATTTCGTCTGGAGTGGGAATCGGTTGCCTCATCCTCACCTTTAGAACAAAGAGTTCGCTCATGATTCTCTAGCTGTTCAGGGTGAGCTGGTATGGGGGTACCCTGAATGCTTTAAATATTTTGATGAAATACGACTGTAAGGGAAGATGAGCATCCAATAATAAATATTCTTCATTCAGGGCCATCTCCCTGAGAGCCAAAACACTCGGGATCTCCTTTAGCTTAGGCATCCTGAGCCTTACACTGAGCGGGATACCAAAAAGTCGGTAGACCCTGAGATCTATCATATTCATGGTAGAGAGGAACCAGTCTACCTCGTTAGGACCCCTGCTCCGGGCTTGCTTAGAAATATTGCTTCCATGATCACCCTCTTTCTGACCAATGATCGGGTCCTTAGACGACTCTATTCTTGATCGGGCAGCATCTGATATGTTACTATATTGATCCAGTTTTTCCCTAACTTATAACAAAAAACACATAGAAAGCAGAAAGCACGAAGAACTTAGAGAGAGAGAGAGTATAGAGAAAAATCAGATTGTGTGAAAATGACAAGTGAAGGAAGGGGATATTATAGGAAAAGAGAGGCAATCCTCACCATAGATCTAAGCCGCCAGGGAGTTAACATAAGTCCAATCTATTAATACTCCCCAGGGATCAAGATACCTTCACATCCCCCCAACAGTAATCCAACATATGGCACTTTCCTAACCTTATATTTAAAATCTGCCCAAGGATCGAGGAGCCGTCTCTTCAGAGACAGCTGTTGATGGTTGTTGGCAGTTGACAATAGCTGTTGATAATTGTGACGTGACTCTTGATAGGGGATAATTAATGCAGTCAAAACAGATACCCAAGTAAGACACGTCAATATCAGGCTAGCGGAATCGTTGAAGAAAAGAGAAAGGACGCCAGGGATCAGGAAGCTTCCGTAACACATCAATCGCCTCTATAATTGACTACAGTATTGGTCAACTAAAAATTCTTGAAGCCATTTTCTTCCTGGGATAATTCGTCTCAGGCATGATTTTCTGGCATGAGCTCTACGAGTCTCACACCAGAAACTGGGGGACTGGATATTTGGGGAAAAATACGGAGGTAACATGTGGATACCTAATCAGCAAGACACGTGATAGGAGGCCGGGTGTAATCTCAGGGTGCTCTTTTCTCAGGTGTTCTCTGTCCCAAGCATCCCGGTCCAGCAATGCCACGGCCCTAGGTATCCCCTGGTTCAGGGATCCTGTAGTCTCAGGCAAACTTTGTCCCAGGTATCCCCCGATTCTAGGATCCTGCAGTCTCAGGCAAACTTTTCCCCAGGCAACCTGCTTTCCAGAAAAATTAATATCGTCGCAGGCATCCGAAAATTGGATTTCACAGTCATCCCCAACTTAGGGATCAGAATGGCTTCCCAAGAAAATTACCTCACACTAGGAGTTCCTTGGCTGCTGGCTCTCCGATGATCCCTGATCAGAGTATCAATGGATATGTGCCTCTCTCATTCAAAAAATAGGAATGATTAATGACAACTGATCGTCAAAAGTACCCATCCCATCCTTTGATCATTTTCAGGTGATAGGAAGGTGATGGACCTACAAAGCCGACAGATGTGACAGCATCATTAAAAAAAATCGACTGCACACTATCCCATGTTAGATGTCACATCCTTCCCATTCTCCGATGCCAAGTCATATCACTGTTCGAAGGAAGGGTACTATATAAACCAAGTTTCTTCAATGGAAAGGGGGTTGGTTAGTTGGTTGAGTTTTGAGTAGTCATTGATCATTATATTTGAGAGTTGAGCTACTTGTGTTGTGAAGTGGGAAATACTTAAGCTACACAAAGAGATTGAGAGAAATTTGGCAGCCTTATTATCGCCGTTTTTCTTTTCACTATCTCCGGAGGATAAATTCCACACATATTTCTTTTATCTTCGGTTCGTTTGGGCTTTCTTTTGTCACCTTTATCGGAAGCATATTTTATTCCTCTATCTCTTTTTCTAACTTAGGTATCAAAGTTTTCCCATCAAAAACCCCTTCCGGCATCACTCCGAGGTATTTACTTTTTTTATAGGCTTAAAAAGTCTGTCAGAAATAGTCACATTCACAGTTATTTTTTGGTATAGAAATCGCTGTTCAACAAAAATCACATTATCCTCACACTTCACCAACTTAATCATTCTACGTTGATTGTGAGAAGAATCTATGAATAATTTTTAGACCAATAATAATCAAAATTTTATATTTAACAAATATAAAATAAATTAAATAAACAATACATTATATTAATCACACCTTAACAAATATCGATGAAGAGCTTAAACGGTAGTTTATGTGTTGATGACAAATTCAAACGGATTCAATTGTAAAACAAATGTGACATGAGAAGTTTTATTTCTTTCCCACTTAAAAGTGGTAAGTAAACGGGAGTTAAGTTTTGGGGGTATTTTAATATAAAATTAGTAAATATGGTTATTTTTAGTTAAAATTTTATTTTGTGAATATTTTTAAATTTTGTATATATAAATGGGATATTTATGGTTAATTCCCTTTGTTTTTGGTGTAAGCTAGTGTGAAATTTTACGTGTTATCTAAGGAGAATGACTGGATGAGGTCCATTAGTCATGTCTAATGTCAATGATATAAATGTCTTTCGGGTAGTCATGTTATTTAGAATGTAAGCTTTGGAATAAATTTTGAAATTTTGAAATAAATTAATTATTTTTTAAATATAATTTTTTTAAAAAAAACATTTTTAATTGGTGTGTCATGAAGAAGTACAAGTTTTACTTTCTAAGAAAAAAATAATTATTATCACACACCATCCCAGTTCCCAACACACATAATCAAGTATTAAATTAAAAGAGGAAAGCACAATTAAGTCTTTAATATTTAGTTTATTAAAATGATTAGTTCTAATATTTTTAAAAATATTTATTAAGATTTAATTAATTAATTAATACAATGACTCTTTTAAACTTATATAATATATAAATATTATAAAATCTCTTAAATTTTATTTTAGTTTATTTGTAAATAGCTACAATATTACGACATACATAGATAGGACTAAAAGCAAGGGGCTCTATGATATTTACCATGACAAATGACAAACTTCTATTGATATGATCGTGAGATTTTTTCCTATTTTTCTCATATTTTATGGAGTATGCATAAAAAAATTTATTAACGAATGCATTTAAAATAATTATTAAAAAATTTATATTTATTGTTTATAATAATTTTTAATATTTAATATAATAATTAATAAGTATTTTTTTATAAATAAGTAATTTATTAATAATTAATATTTGAATAATTTTTAATATTTAATAAAATAATTAATAAGTAATTTATTAAATACAAAATTTTGAATTAAGTGTCTAAGAACACTAGTTACCAAAACTTCAGATAAAATTGACAATATCCTAATAAAATAAATGATTATCATGTTGGAACACGTGCTTCCTGTTTGAATCAAATTTCAATCACGTGTACAATATGATTTGAAATTTCAGTCCCGTCAGCCTGTCACGTCGAACCTGATGACCTGGCAAAAACAACGATGCAGCCAGGCCAGTTAATGTAACAGTAAACTGTAAATATAATTTTGTTATGTATTTTAAATATTAATTATCGATTTACAGGATATTTAATAGCTTAAATACAGATGGAAATAATCGTTCTGATAAATATATCGATAAGGTCGTTATCAGATAAATAATAATTTTATTTATAGTAGAATAATTTATGAGATAAAAATTTTATTATAGAAAATAATCACAAGCAAATTTATAAGAGTGAATATTAATAATAAATTAAAATTTTAAATAAAAATATATATATTCTGTTATTTTATAATAAAAATAATATTTTAGTATAGATCATTATTTTTATATGTACAGAAATTTATTAGGATTATTTTTGGTCAAAATAATTGTTGGAGAACAAAGTCCTATTTGATATTTTTATTTAAATATATTATAATTTTAAATAAATAAATATATTATTAATGTAAAAAGTTGATATTGTCCTCAATCTCGAGTATCAATTGGTCTTCTCTTTTCGATTTTGGATCTAAAATTATAAAATACTAAACACCTCAGGGATAAAGTCGGTTTCCCGACGAAAATCTTTCGATACTTAAGTTAGAGAGGATTTTACTTAGTGTGTGAGAGAAGTGTGCATGCGAGTATCAAAGTATAGAATGTTCTATCTCTGAAAATGATGCATAACGTAACCGAAAAGTGTGTGTGAATCTCTTGGAATGAGTTAGAATGTGAGAATGTATTTCCCTCGATTTCTAGATTCTGTATATTGGAAGCCTAGGAGTTTGTACCTTTAGACACCTGTTGTTACATGGCTGACGTGCTCAGGACAATCTGCTGCAAAAGTCAGGGGGCATAGAAAACTGTGATACTGTTCCTGCCACGTCAACCCCGAGACCCCGAGTATAGGTCCCTCCAAGTGAAGCTTCTAGTTTTCTCGAGAATAAAATCCCTAGTTCTTGGGAGGCCCTTATACAGCGGACTATGGCTTTGATGACGCCAGAACATAGTGTCGTGGAGATCCGTATACTCCGAGTGTTGGCGAGTCCCAACCCTTTTATAAAGGACATATCAGTCCGATCCCCCCGAGCCCAAAAGGCTTATCGTTGAAGATCCCGAACCCGAGTGCGAGTTAACCATGAATAACTCGAAGAAGACCCTCTAACTGATAGCTTTGGGCATAGTATCCGAGGTGATCTGGTTATCTCACATGTGATGTAGTCAGCTTCTCGAGATGATGTCGTATCAAGGGATCCACTCGGGGTAATATGTATATTTGATGGGCCTGGATAACGGCTTGGAGATGGGCCTAGATCCATGGACTGGACCTTGACAAAATACCCTAACACTAAGCCCTCCAGTTTTTAATTAAATGAGACTTTAATTGAAAACTGTTCAACTTTTGCTCGATTGGCATGGGCTGCCATTATGTTTTGGTTATCTTCCTCGAGAATACAACCGTCATCACACGTGTCATCCCCTATTGATAGATCAGTCTAAAAGGCCGCGATACTCGAATCGTCATAATTAACCGTCAGAGTGGGTCCTACTTCATTTAAATTTTGAAAAGAACCTGATCCTTGACGTTCTCTATTCGGGTGATATGGCATCCCTTTGTCTATTAGATCAGAATCAATGGTCGGGATTTCTTTGGTTTGCTTATAAATATCACTTCCCTCTCTGATGAACATTTTTCTTCCTTTCTATCTTCACTCGCAAGCAAAAGCACCCCAGGAA
>JAVXUL010159404.1:0-13487 GCA_035590515.1 Trichilia minutiflora | reverse complement strand
TCAAGGTAATAGTCAGAAATAGTTATCTCACAAACTATATTGATTCTCAGCACCTCCTCCCAGGGTCTGGGCAGCATTAGGATGGGGAAGACTACCCTAGACAGGATCCCGACATCATGGTCATCTCAGGAGGTCCAACCTTTGTCAGGATCTCTAATAGCTCCAGGAAGAATTATGCATACTACTCACTGCCCGCCACTCCTTAGACATCTATGTGATGAATGTACGAGTAGACAAGAGGCCTAAGGTCATCACTATTCCCATCATGTTCATGGATGAGGATAAAGTGGGGGTTCACTACCCTCACGATGATGCCTTGATGGTGACAATGAGGTTTGCTTCCAAACAGGTCAGCAGAATTTTGATTGATACAAGGAGTTCAACGGATATGATCTTGAAAGATATGATGGACTCTTTGGAAATAGAGGACCTAGAATTGACTCCGTCGAATTCCACCCTACATGGATTTGAGGATTCATTCATCACTCCCCTAGGATCAATACAGTTACCAATCACCATGGGGGAGAGGCCATACCAGAAGACCGCTATGGTATGCTTCCAAGTGGTCGACTTAAAGATGCCATATTCCATCATCCTAAGAAGGCCCTTTTTAAGGAACATAAATACAGTGGAAAGCATCCACTACTTAAAGCTGAAGTTTAGGACTGGAGAAGGGATTGGCATCGTAAGGGGGAATCAATAAGAAGCTAGATCATGTTTCAGCACTTCTTCTCAGCAGGCTTATTGTATTCGCAAGAGGCCATTGGAAGCTTCTCCTAGACCGACCACAAGTCCTGCAAACAATGAAAGAATGGGACCAAGGAGACAACATACAGCTTCTACTAACCATCAGGTCAAAGAAAGCGACGAGCCACCAATTTCTAGGATGGAATAAGAAGAAACCCTGACCGACATGGTTCGAGATGAGCAGCACCCTAAAAGGATTGTGAAGATCGGCACCCAATTGAGCCCTGAGCATAGACAAAGCCTGATAGAGACCTTGAGGTGGAATGTGGATGTATTTGCCTGGAGTCACTTTAACTTGCCAGGTATCGATAACAAGGTTATAACTCACCAGTTTGCGGTTAGTCCTTCACACAAACTCGTCTGCCAAAAGAGAAGAGTCTTTAATGCTGAAAGGCAAAGGGCCATCAGGAAAGAGGTGGATAACTGCTCAAAGTGGGATTTATCAGGGAAGTGAAATACTCAGATTGGTTGGCCAATGTTGTGTTGGTCAAGAAAGCTAACGGAAGTTGAAGGATGTGTGTTGACTTCATTGACCTAAATAAAGCGTGCCCAAAGGACAATTTTCCCTGCCCCAAATTGACCAGCTAGTGGACTCTACGATAGGACATGAGCTATTAAGCTTTATAGATGCATTCTCAGGGTACAATCAGATCCCATTACATCCACTAGACCAAGAAAAGACAGCCTTCATCACTGATCAGGGGCTATACTACTACAAAGTTATGCCTTTTGGTTTGAAGAAAGCAAGGGCCACTTTTCGAAGGTTGGTGAATAGATTTTTTAAGCCTTTGATAGGACAATTTATGAAAGTTTACGTGGATGACATGATTTCAAAGTCCATCAGGGCTGCAGACTATCCTTTTCACTTCTCAAAGAGTATCAACTAAAGTTAAACCCCGAGAAGTGTGCCTTTGAAGTTAGGTCAGGAAAATTCCTAGGCTTCATGGTTAGTGAAAGGGGCATCAAGACTAACCCCCAGAAGATACAGGCCATCTTAGACTTGAAAAATCCCAACACATTGAAGGAGATACAAAGTTTGATGGGAAAACTGACGGCTTTGAGCCGATTCATTTCTCGGGTCACTGACAAGTGTTACCCTTTCTTCAAGGCTGTAAGGAAGGGCAAGGGAATAGCATGGGATGAGGAATGCAAAGGATCCTTTAAGCAACTTAAGGATTATTTAGCTTCTACCCTGTAGTTGGTTAGTTCTTTGCCAAAGAAAACACTTTGTCTTTACATGGCTGTCAATGAACAAGCAATCAGCTGAGTGTTGATGAAAGAAGATTTCTAGCAAGTCCAAAGGCCTATTTATTACACCAATAAGGCCCTAGTAGATGTTGAGATGAGGTACTCAGTGTCGGAGAAGCTATCCCTAACTCTTATCATAGCAGCCAGAGAATTATGGCCTTATTTTCAAGCTTACCCTATAGTGGTGCTGACCAACCAACCACTGCGACAAATTCTCCATTGACCTTTCAGGAAGATTGATCAAGTGGGCAGTCAAACTCATCAAATTTAACATCAAATTCCAACCTTGCAAGGTAATAAAGGGGCAGGCTCTTGCAGATTTTATAGCTAAGCAGACTGTTACAAAAACACTGGCCATATCTCAATCCTCTGGTCAACCTGAGACGATAGAGGTAGATCATCCCGGGCAAAACGAGTCTTTTATATGGCATCTATGGATGGATGGGTCAACCAACTAGGGTAGAGGAGGCTCAGGTATCATACTAATTGGGCCAGAGAAAGAGGAGGTCAGGTATGCTTTAAGATTTTTTTTTCCAGTAACTAATATTGAAGCGGAATATGAAGCTTTGTTGGCAGGATTGAGAAAAGCCCTAGAGATTGGGGTTCATAAACTCATCATAAACAGTGATTCACAACTTTTTTTTAATCACTTAAATGGATCATATCAAGCTCGCAAGAAAAGCATGAAAGCTTATCTATCAGAAGCGCAACGCTTGATCAATCAATTTGAGAAGGTGGAGATGCAAAAGATTCCCTGATCTGAGAACCTCTTAGCAGATGCTTTATCAAAGATCGCCTCTTCTCTCATCGAGAATATCCCTGGGACAATTCCTGTAGAAACCTTGGGATGAAAGAGCACCTCTCTCCCTAAGTGCAGTAGTGTCTTGGCAACTCAAGAGGAGCCCGCTGTGTGGATGGAGCCAATCTTGAGGTACATCAACAAAAGTACCTTATCATCTGACAAGAATAAAGCTCTCCGAGTCCGAAGAAAGGCTGCCAGGTTCACTGTGATAAAAGGAACTTTATACAAAAGAGGAATAAACACCCTTTACTTGAGATGCCTAAATCCACAAGAAGCAGAAAGGGTGCTAGACGAGATGCACCAGGGAACTTGTGGCAATCACAGTGGAAGTAGGAGTCTTGTCCATTGAGTTCTTAGGTAGGGGTATTACTGGCCATCCATAAGCGAAGATGCCCACCAACTGGTGCAGCGGTGCCATGCTTGTTAGGTATATGCAAACATCCCCTGATAACCTCTAAAAAATCTGACCACCCTGTTGAGCCCCTGGTCTTTCGCACAATGGGGCCTAGACCTAATAGGACCTTTTCCTACCGCTAAGGCATAAGCCAAGTACGCCATTGTAGTCATTGACTACTTCGCCAATGGGTAGAAGTGGAACTTTTGTCCAAGATCACTGAGAAGAACACCATCGCTTTCATCCGTAAAAATATCCTTTTTCGAAATGGTGTCCTTAACGTCCTAATCGTTGACAATGGGAAGCAATTTGATCACAAGGAAATGGAAAAATTTTGTAGCGATTGGAATATTGATCTAAGGCTAGCATCCTCGGCTCATCTAAAGGTCAATGGTCAAGTTGAGGCGGTCAACAAGACCATCAAAAAATTGCTCAAGAAGAAGCTAGGTGAGAGAAAAGAAACTTAGGCAGACGAACTTTCAGAAGTTTGTGGGCCTATCGGACCATCGCAAAGGTGGCTACAGGAGAAACTCCTTATTTTCTAGTATATGGGTTTGAAGTAGTGATCCCAGCCGAAATGGACATCTCCACTTTCCGCATCTCCCATTATAGTGAAAAAGAGAATGAGCAAGTCATGCGCCTTGAGTCAGATTTTTGAGAGGAAGCCAGGAATTATGCTCTAATCAGGACAGTTGCCCACCAACAAAAGGTATCCCGGTCCTATAACTGCAGGGTATGACCCCGTTCTTTCAGGGAAGGTGATCTTGTCCTAAGAAGAATCACCCTCAACACCCGAGTAACATCAGAAGGATCCCTAGGAGCTAACTGGGAAGGACCATATCAAGTGGTCGGGGCAGTCAAGCCAGGAACATACAAATTGGCCCGACCAGATGGCGGCATCTTGAGTAAAGCCTGACACACAGAGATGCTGAAGAAATATTATCCCTGAGAGAATTTTTCCTCAGGTTGATCAGATGAAGCTTGTAACACTCAATTATAACATTCATTTTTCTTATGAATAAAAGTGAAGTGTTCAAGTATTCCTCTTAGCATTTCCTTACTTCATTTATTGTGTAAATCTAAGGTTAAGGTTGGCTATGAGCCCTTAAATCCCTTAACACTTAGTCATGTGTATGAAGGTTTATCCGTTCTAGGTATCATAAGCCCTTAGGCCCAATCAGGCATCCTTTGTGATTAAGTCCTGGTTCGTTCTAAGGCATAGTAAACCTTACTCGGGTAAGGTATATTGAAGGCCTACTCGCCCTTGGTATTATAAGCCCTTAGGCCCAATCAGACATCCTTTATGATTAAGTCTTGGTTTGTACTAAGATATAATAAACCTTGACTGGGTAAGGTATGTTGAAGGCCTATTCGCCTCAGGTATCATAAGCTCTTAGGCCCAATCAGGCACCCTTTGTGATTAAGTCCTGGTTCGTACTAAGGTGTAGTAAAGTCTGATCGGGTAAGGTATGTTGAAGGTCTATCCGCCCCAGGTGTCATAAGTTCTTAGGGCCAATTAAGCATCCTTTGTGATTAAGTCTTGGTTTATACTAAGGCATAGTAAATCCTGGCCAGGTAAGGTATGATTAAAGGTTTATCCGTCCCAGGTATCATAAACCCTTAGGTCCAATCAGGCGTCCTTTATGATTAAGTCCTGGTTCGTATTAAGGCATAGTAAACCCTAGCCAGATAAGGTATATTGAAGACCTATCCGCCTCAGGTATCATAAGCCCTTAGTCCCAATCAAGTAGGCTGTATGATTAAGTCCTGGTTCGTACTAAGGTGTAGTAAACCCTGGCCGGGTCAGGTATATTAAAGACCTTCAAAGATCTCCACTAACACCCCCTCCCTGTATTAAAAGGACACCTGACCCCTAAGAATCTACAATCATTTTATAAAGGAAAAAAGAAAGAGAAAGCTTGCGAAGTATAGAATTTCAATGTGTATCTCTTCATTAAAAATAAAAGTGTACATGTATCACCTATACATACAACAAGGAAAAGAAGATACAAATACAGTGGGGTCAGGGAAATTTACAAAATCCTACAAAAAATATTCTAAGTCCTAAAAACGTACTAGAGAGTTTCCTTTCTTTACTCTGGTATATCCACCACCTAGTTTTCGACCTGGGGTGTAAGGGCAACATCTTCATTTCTTTGGCCTGGGGTAGGGGCAAGGATAACTTCCTCTGAATTTTTCTGGGGAGTGAGGGCCTCTTTCTCTTCATCAATCGGGTCCTTTTCTTTAGTAGCCTCTGTTGTTTCCTAGGTCGAAGTCTCAGGGAGCCCCTTTGCAACAGCTGTCCCTGAGGTCCCCGGGACGTCCCAACCCAGTTGATCAAAGAGCCACCTCAGATCTAATTGCAGGTACTCTCAGAGAAAAAGGCGACTGGTCAGATCAACGCCCATATTTATCCCTACATCATGCTGGACCTCGAGTTGGGAAGGTATTGCCCGTAGCTCTTAAGACTGCTCATCGATGCAATGCTGCAAGGTTCTATTCATTTCCTCTAGGGACTTGCACTCCTCCCAAACACCCTCTAGTCTCCCTTCCATTTCCTCATAATGGATGATGATCCTGGAGTTTTATTCTTTTAGCTCGCTATTCTCATCTCTCATAGCCCAACAGATGTCGTTCACCTTCTTGAATCGACCTTTGGCTGTCTGCCTGGCCTTCTCAGCTTCTGCCTTCTCTTTCTCCAACACTGGGACCCGAGCCTCAACCTTAAACAACCTTTCTTTGTAGGCCCGCTCCTCCTGGATCCATTTGGATTTCTCTAAGAGAAACTGAGACTTCTCTTCCTCCAGGTCAGTGATCTTGGCCATCAGTTCCTCCCTCTCCTTGGAGGCGCTCTCTTGAGCCAAAGATAGGGCTTCTTGAGCTTTCTTCTCTAGTTTTTTCACTGTATTAAAAACCCTTTGCCTGACCTAGATAGCATCTTGGAAGTCTTCAGCGAATATGTCCAAGATGAAGGCACTCTGCATAAGAAAGACACTAGTCAGACAATTATTAAAAAAGATTACTAATTAGAGATTGGATTTTTGAAGCGAGGATAATATTCACCCGATGGGCGTGAAAGCTCATGGATTCGAGCACTTTATTAGGGGACATATTCTTAATCTCCCTGCTTTCCCTAGGATAAACTGCTTCCCTGCCCCAATTCAACAAAGAAAACAGATACCCAAAATTTTCCCTCTTGTCTTCAGGGAAATCTTCCATCTCCATGGCATCCGAATCCCCCGTCGTCTCAGTTCTCAAGAGAAAGGGGTCGACAATTTTAAAGAGAGGCAGGTTCTTTTGCCCTCGCTCCTGGCTTTTACTTACCCCGACCTCCTAGATTTTCCTGAGGCCAACTGCCCCTCCTGCATCCTGTCTGGAGTCTGGGTGGTTGCAGTGCCATCCTCAGCCACCGGGAAAATTTTGGGCGTAGGATCTATAGGGCAAGGAAGACAAATAGTTTTCTTCCCCCTTTTCCTCGCCTTTACTTAACCTTCCTCCAAGGGCTTCTTGCCCTTGTCTTTTACCTGGGACGAGCCAGTCTTGGGGGGGCACTTCTCCGACTCATCCCTGAGCAGCTCCTTGAAGGATATACCCTTCTATTTAGGGGCTTCCATCTTTTTGCCCCCCTTCTCGGAGGTCCTCTTGGCATCGCCCTTCATGGGCCCCTTGCCCTTATCAACCGGGGTCTTCTATTTGGGGTTAACTGGCTCCACCCCCTTTGAACCCTACCTTGAAAGCAGCCCCAGCAACACATTGGTTGTTTTGTTTTTCTTATTTGCTGTAGTACTCTTCGTACCTGCAGCTACGCAAAGATAGGTAAAGAAATTAGAGAAATTCAAAAAAGAGAGGAAATTTACCCGACTACATGCATCGAAATAGCACTAAGGGTTTTCTACCTTTGTTCATATGAGTTCTGATTTTTGTCAATTCATTTCTGGTCGTCGATTTCAACACCAGCTCAAATTTTACTTGAGCATCTGCACTTAAAAGAGTTTTGACGTCACAAGAAACCAAAGACTTTACCTTGTTGACCACGTCAGTTAGAATCTTCAATTGTTCCTTGCTGATTTCTGGACAGAAAAAGGTCAGTTAGAATTTTTTCTTTCTTTCGATAAGAAATTTTTTTTGGATTTTTCAGTTATACCTGGGTCTCGGAAAGCTGTATGAATGGCTTCCTGAAGAGATCCCGTCCAATTACTGCTGATTATAAACCAGCGGTCCTTCTAGTCTTTGTTACAGAAAGGACTCCCCTTTAGCTTTAGTTGGAATCCTGGGCAGATTTACAGATAGTACCATCTTGAATATTGGCTGGTATTTTTCTTGAAAGTGTAGAAATACAACACCTCATCCAGGGTGGGGGCAGGGAACTTCGCTTCAGCCTTCAACACAAATAGGCCCCCAAAGATCGTCCAATTGTTTAGGTTCAGTTGGTAGGGAAGAATGCCGAAAGCCTCAAACATTTGTGTAAAGTATGGCTGGAGGGGGAATCGGACCCCTAACAATAGGTATTCCTCATTAAAAGTAACCTTCCCTGATCCCGGGGCACTCGGGATTTCTTCTGCCCTAGGGACCCTGAGTTGAATGTCCTTAGGGATATCGTACATTTGGCAGTAAGTTTCCAAGTCTGCCTTATTGATGGTCGAGAGGAACCAATCCGCTTCATTAGGTCCCCTAGACCGAGCTTACCTGGTGGTGTTCCTCCCATCCTGCCCCCTCTCGTGGATAGGGGTTGCAGCATGGGTAGACTCTTTTCAGGGAGCAGTATCTCTTAAGCTTCTTTTATCGACCATCTCTTGTGAAGAGTTTTTAGCAAAAAGTGTGAGAAAAGGATGAAGAACAGTGACAGCAGGAAGCAAAGAGGTTTTGAAAGCAGAAAAAACCCAAAAAGATGAAGATTTTGTGAAAGTGACAGGAGAAAAGGTGGGTATTTATAGGAGGAGAAGAATAATTCCAATCGTAGATTTAAACAGACAGGGAGTTTCCACGTGTCCAGGACCATAAATGCCCCCACAAAGAACGAGGAACCATCAAATCCCCCCAACAGTGTTTCAACATGTGGCACATCTCTAACCAACCATTCAAAAATCGTTGAGTACCCGAGGAGCTGCCTTCTTAGGGATAACTATTGACAGGTATGACACGACTTTTGATATGGGCAATTAATGAAGATAAAATAGAGATTCAGGCAGGACACATCATCAACAGTATATCAGGGACCGTGAAGCTTCTGTAACACGATAATCACCTCAGGGACCATGAAGTTTATGTCCCACGCCAACGGCCTCAGTGATTGATCACTCTACCAAACAATTGAACTCACCTAAGCCGATATTTCTTCCCTGGGACGGATCATCTCAGACATAATTTTCTGGTGCGAGCGTTACTAGTCTCACACCAAAAACTGGGGGACTAGATGTTTGGGGAAAAAATATAGGGGTAACACGTGGATGCCCTGCCAGCAAGGCACATGCAGGTGGCTAGGGGTAATCCTACATAGCTTTGTTTCAGATACACCTCACTCCAAGTATCTCCCTGCTCAGGGAATACACGGCCGCGGGTAAATTCCACCCCAGAAATTCCTATTCTTAGGGATTCTATGGCTCCACTGATTTTCATCCCAAATAATCAGCATCCTAGAAAAATTAATGGCTCCTCAGGATTCTCACTGTCTCAAGCGCCACAAAGACTGAAGTTCCTTCTCAGGCATAGCGTGGTCATCTATAGTACGCTTCAGGCATCCAACAGTATCAACTAAGACAAATCGCCTCCTCAGAGACCCGGATAACTTCTCAGAGAAATTTGTAGGCAATTCATCTTCTTAGGGAGTCCATGGCCCCAGTAAGTTTCGCTCCAGGTAATTAGCATCCCAGGAGAATTAATGGCGCCTCAGGATTCTCACCATCTCAAGCGCCATAAAGACTGAAGTTCCTTCTCAGGCATAGCGCTGTCATCCACAGCACGCCTCAGGCATCCAACAGCATCAATTAAGACAAGTTATCTCCCCAGAGACCTGGATAGCTTCTCAGAGGAATTTACAGGCATTCCCTAATCAAGGCGGGAATTCCTACTCAAAGTATCAGCAGATTTATGCCCCTTCCTTTAATAAAAAATGGAAATGGTTGCTGACAGTTAGCCCTTTAAATACACCCTTCTTATCTTCTAACTATTTTTTCAGGTGATGGGACGATGTCAGGCCCATACTCCTGCAGATGTGTCAGCGTCATTAATAGAATTTGACTATACACTGCCCTATGTCAGACATCATATCCTTCCCATTCTCCAATGTCAAGCCACTGTTAAGAGGGGAGGCATTATATAAAGCAACCTTCTTCAATAGAGAAAAGGATCTTGACTTTTGGTTGACTTTTGGGACTCTCTCTCAGATTTTGGTTTTTCGATTGGAACCTCACAGGAAGTTGGCACTTCGACCACATGCTAATAGAATCGAAGAGAGAAAAAGGGAGCTTGATTATCATCTTTCCCTGCCATTTCCTTTTGATAGCCTTAGGGTATAGATTCTACACATTTTTCTCCCATTTCCAGACATTTTCGATTTTCTTTCTGTTGTGCTCGTCGAAAGCCCCTTCCTTTTTTCTTCACATCATTTCTGACTTAAGTATAAGAGTTTCTCTGTCGGAAAACCCTCCCGACGTCACTTCATAGGTGTTTGTTGTCTTTACAGGCTTAGGAGGTGGAGCCTTATTGAAAACAGCCATACTTTCAGTCGTTTTTCGATGGAAAAATCTCCGTTCAACAATAGCCACATCGCCCTCACACCTCACTAGCTGAGTTATTCCTTGTTGGCCGTCAGGAGGGTCCACGGATAATTGTCACATTAATAATATTAAAATCATATTTTAATATGTTTGATAATCACAATTATTAAATTTAAATATATAATTTACAATAAATTACACACACGAATCACATAGGGGCAAAATGATCATTTTGTACTAAATTAAACTATTTAACTCAGTTTTCATCATTTTTCTTTAAAATCATACTTTAACATATTTGATAATCATTATTATCAAATTTGACAAGTTATTTACATTAAATAACCTTATGGTATCAATATATCAACTCTTTAATATTTTAAATAGTATTTAATACGTATAACAATCATACTATCAATTTTGACCTATTTCTATATTATCATAAAGGTGCTAGCCCTCTCTTGATAATATTTTAGTCTCTCTCATGTGAAGAAGCGTTAGAGGATCTTGGTGAACCATGAAAATTCACCGTGACTCGACTGTGAACTGATGCCGAATATTTTAACTCTAAATATTTCAGTTGCTCATCGACTATGGTTAGTATCTAGCAATGTATCGTAGTTCCTAAGTCACGATGAAGAAATATCTTCATCAAACCTTTCCTCAATTGTATGTAACGTGTGAGTAATATCTTTTCGACGTCGTATCCTGATCGAGATAGGAGTTCATGGACTATCAAAATCCTAATCTCAATACTACATCAAATCGTTGATCATATGTCAACATTATGTGATGGCCATCGTCTTATAATCAAGACATCATATCGACATTTGATTAGGAACTTGATTTAAATTGATGTAACGAGAATTTTTAATTCGATATGTCAAGTCAACGGATCCCCTCTTAACTGTCAATCGAGCACCTATATGAATAAAGCATACCTAAACCAGATTTTTGTACAAGGCGTGATTAGCCCTACATGTATACACAATATAAAATATGCCCATCCATACAGAGTTTGATTCCAAACGTCTCATGTCAAAGGATTACGTTGCACATTATTACAATCTATCGATAAATCATTGACTATATGTATACTATATGATTCATCGATATTCAGTCCTATTCGATAAATAGTTTATCAACTATAAATCCACAGTAATGCCCTTATGATAATATTCATATTATCAGCCTATATATATTATCATATAATATCATTAGGCAGCAACTAGTGTGCCTACTATGTGATATAGTTGCTTATTCAGCACCACGTATGTAGGGAACGATTTGATAATTTATTTAATAATTAAATAAAATTATCCGAATAATTAGATACATTCTTCATTCATTGCATGAAAATAAAGGAAGCAGCTAATGCATGTAAATAAAGAACTACTTCTTTTATTAACAAATAATAAGTTCATACAAGATCATAAGCCCTAAAACTGACAACATGAATAGCTTTTAGGGCATACACACTAACATCAGGAACAAGCACTGCGACTTATATTGGATCAAGTAGTACAGTTATCACCTTGTTGGTGAGTTGAAAAACTGATTCTCCTTTGATAAGTAAAATTATCTGCATTATTGATACGACGACATTAACTTGGATTTTGACATATGACCTAAAACAAGGTGAAACAAAATGGTCCTAGGAACAAAAATATCTATGTTACTAGGACTTTCTCATAATTTATCCTCATTCCCATGTTCATGTATATCAACGCATATGAAAAGATTGATCATGTTTTGTTCTTATTGGGTACATGAGGACCAATATGATTCTTGAGTTCTTGTTTCCCTAATCAAGACACAGTATTTTGCAACTCCATCAGAATTCACTTGTACTACATTTGTTTACAAATTTGTTCTGCTCCTTTGTCCGCGTTAATCTTTTCGCTGAGAAGGCAAGTCAACTTTGAAATATATGTTCAGTCAATGTCATTCATATGGGAATTGTTCTATTTTTCTCAATTGTACATTTCCATGTAGTTATCTGTATTTGTTAAGCACCCATGTTTTGAGTTTTTCTGTTTTAATGAAATTAATGTTTTCATCTCAGATGCCAAGAAAAATGATGCTGCAAATGTATAACCTTTTGCATGCCTTGTCAAAAAATGACAGAGATTTTGATTATTATCATTGGTAAGAGCTCTTTTCGTCTTTGTGAAAATATTTGTTGACTTGCTAGAGTGCTGGTAATCATGAACTTGGAGGATTTATCCTTTTTAGTTGCCTTTTATTAAGCATTTTTCAGTTACACGAACTGTGAATTCCTGTCCACAAGTATGTTTGAATGTATTTGAAATTTTGGAACTCTAGTTTTTCTGGCTAAGTTTTTGTACAACGCTATGTTTTTGAATAATTGACGTCTCTATTAGAAAATTAGATGAAGTTTGGAGTTAGTTCTCAAAATTAAACAATTTTTAGAAGCTCAAACACTTTTCTTTACCAAGTTGAGAGGACAGACATCTCAACATATTTTTTATACCAATTTTTGGTTCATCAACGAGATATTCAAGTAGCCAATATAAAATAATATGTTATACTTTCTATAAGAAAAATATCATGTAAAATATCAAGACTTTTTTTCTTGATTCCTTGTGAAAAACATCACATTTTGTTCCATCACTCAATTTTTCTTTTGTGAGAAAACAATATCGATACTCCTGCTATCTTTTATTAGAACATATATGTAGCTAAGTATTCAGCTTTACCATAAAGAAATTGACTGAAAATAGGAATGGCAGATCCTGTTTTGGCTGAAGAGTAGTATAATTATTTCAATACTTTATGATATAGTATACCTGTCCAAGCGTTGTTTAGAATTTTTTTAGAGGCAGGCTTCATTCATTATGAGGAGAAACGATTGGAGAGTTTTTGTTGTGTCAGAGACCCCAACATTTTTGAGGACCTCACTCTCTCTGCAGGGATAGGGTCAATACTTATTGATGAATGATGATCATATGTTGATTGTTGTATATACATGAGTTTGAGAGGATTAAAGCCCAGGAAGAGACAACCAGCTAAGAAATAAAGAAGAGGGTATAAAGGTCATTGTATTATACGTTTTAAATTTCCATTAAGAAATGTTAGTTACTTCTTGTTTCTTTCTTTTTTGTTTCTTGTTCTTGTTTTCTTGCTGTCGAGTGAGAGTGAGCTAGCTGGTTCTATAAATCCAGCTCTTGGTCTTGTAATTGATCATCTTCTTGAACTTCAGAAAATATATACAAAAAAGCATTCTTGGTTTTTCTCTCATTATTTTTCAAGTGTGTGCTTGCTGGTGTTAGTTTGCATTGCCTGGAAAAGTTCTCTGCAAGTTTCTATTTTCTGCAAATTTGTAAATTGCTTGGTCATTCTTCTTTTGCTGGAGGTTACACGATTGATAGGATGACTTCAATAAGTGGTATCAGAGCCACAATCAGAAGAAGAAGAAGGGAGAAATATCAAGAGAAGTGCAGCAACCAAAAACTGAACAGGAAGCAAGAAACCAGTGACAGAAATGGTGACCACCAAGTTCAGCCTGGAGAAGTTTACAGGAGAAAATGATTTCTCCCTTTAGAAGCTCAAGATGAAG
>JAVXUL010159393.1:0-13487 GCA_035590515.1 Trichilia minutiflora | reverse complement strand
AAGTCACGATGAAGAAGTATCTTCATCAAACCTTTCATCGATTGCACATAACGTGTGAGTAATATCCTTCCGTCGTCGTATCCTGATCGAGATAGGGGTTCATGGACTGTCAAAACCCTAATCTCAATTTTCATTCAAATCGTCGATCATATGTCAATATTATACAATGACCATTGACTTATAATCATGACATCCTATCGACATTCGATTAAGAACTCGACTTAGACAGAGGCAACAGTAATTCTCGGTCCGATATGTTGAGCCAACGGATCCCATCTTGACTGTCAACCGAATACCTATATCAACAAAATTATATCCAAATCGGCTTTTTGTACAATATAGAATAATATTGGTAATTAAGTAATAGAATAATATATGATGATTACGGGATATATATTTCTTTTGTTAATATATTAAGAATAACATATTAATGATATTTTTAATTAAATAATATTAATAGAGTTGAATTTTTTAATATAAATTCTTGTATATAGACTGACATAATATAATAGTATTGATTATTATATGTATGATTTATAAATTTTCTCATTGACTGTTTGGTTTTTGTCTTAAAATTGAATAAAATTCAATTTCAGTTATTCAAATATTTTAAAGGGTTTATTTTTCAAGTTAACTCTAAAAACGTAGTAATTATATATATGAATAAAATTAAGTTAAAATTTTTGACTTGATACTGAAGTTTAAATTCTAAATAAACTTATTTAATTATAATTGTAAAATTATTCTAAAATATTTTATTAATTTTCTAATATACAAAGTTTAACTAAATATTTATAAAGATATTAACATGTAAAAACATTAATTTTTAATTATTTATATTATAAGTAATAAATTAAAAGCAAATACATTATTCAAAATTGAATAATTTATATATTCAGATCTATTGAGATTTTAGTTAGAAAAAATAAAGAGATCCTTATTAACATAATTTAGAAGGTAGCATAAGAAAAATGTTGCAGAAAGTTCCAATTTTTTCAGATATCATCATCTGGTTGTTAATAATCTCAACTTAGTTTCTTGTTTTAATTCTTTGGTCATTTTGTTAATAATCTCAACTTAGAATGCACATAATTTTCTCTGATTTAATTCTTTGGTTATTTTTAAAATGTTTTTTTTGATAAGGTAAATTTTAGGGATAGAAGCTGGTTATGAATCATTGTAAGCAAACAATAATTATGCATAGAAAATATGTAAATTAATTTGTTATATCATTGATTCATAGTTTATTCATAATACTAACAGTCTTCAACTTCGTCATCTTTATGAAATGAGCAACAAGCAGCATATTTTGCAGAGCTATTAACTTATATGGGCCGACCACAGCCCATTAGGCCAACCCAAATGGCCCATGTATTATTGATATAATATTTTTTTTCAAATATAAATAAATTAAAATGAATACAAAAATGTTAAGACCATAATTACAAAATCTTTTAATTTATAATGTAAGATTTTGTGTCCAAATTTTATTTATTTTACTTAATTTAACATGCACTCCACGTGTAGTTTTTGTCCCTTCTGGACGACCAAGTCATCTCAATTAATACTGCTCAAATTTGAACTATTGCATCATCTCAACGGCTCAAATTATAGTCACCTTAAATTATTTACTCATCTCACTCTTGAGAATTTTTACAGTTACTTTATTCACCAATTTGAGCCAAACGTAAACCTATAACAAACACACACGAACGCGCATGCACATACACACGTATAAATGAAGAAGACATCTTTATGGCATACTACTAGATTGTTATAGTAGAGGATGTGTTCACTGCTAGTGGGTTCAAATCATTTTGGCACATAAGGCATGGCTTGGTATTTATGCAGGGTATAATATGGTGAAATACGCCGATAGCTAGGACTCCCAATGAGCTAAACATGGGAGTAAAGGTGATTGACATATACCAAAAGAAAATTTTTAAATTCGATTATAAGTTATGTGTACTCTCACTAAGTTAAAGTATGGTGGTTCTCTATAATGAGGATTATAAAATTATAAGAAAATATTCTAGTAAAATTTAAATTATAGGTAGAGTGATTTGGATAAATTCTATTTCAATGTTAATCTTAATAAAGTATATCAAATCACATAGAGGTGATTGATTTGAATGACTTAAACAATAGTAAAAGTTAATTTTATCATAATTTATTCCTCAAATTAGAAAACTCATCAAGATAGAGATTATTAGAATTTAACTATTTTTAAGCAAGAATTTGTATTCTAATTTTAGAAAGTTCATATTTCATTTTTTTTGTAATTTATAGTTTCTATTTTAGTAGAATTCTAGTTTCGGGAAAAACTACTTTACTCGTACGATTTACCTTATTGAAAGTGGAACTAATTTGTACAAGAAAATGGATTACCCATTCTAAAAAAAAATTGGTTATTATTTAGTATATATAAGAGAGGTTACGTTCACTTATTAAATAATCATCACATTAGAAATTATTACAAGCTAAAATCTCTAAAAATAAATAGTTTCTTAGAGAAATGGGATATATTGAAATTAAATATTAATATCAAGATTAGATAAATTCTAAGAAGCAGCAATAAAGTTTATTAAAATTGGTTGTAATTGGAGTTAGAGTGAGAAAATTTTGCTGAGTATGTGGTTGTAAACATTTTTTTCATATTAAATTTTTCTCTTATTATCCTTGATGGATGTATATTTTTTGGTATAGAAGTTTTTTATGTAAATTCTTATGTTATGTAATTAATATTTTTTATCATCTCTATTTATTATTATTATTTTTTATTAATATATTTGTTCTAAAAATTTTGGTTATGACTAAAAATTCCAACAAAAAATAAGACATATATTAACATGTTGATTTTGTTAAATAGTATTTAAAAATTCTAATAGATGAATTATGAATCTTAATGTTATTACACAACAACAGCTTTATCTTGGATTCAATTTTATAAAGGTAAACATGTTAAATTAAAAAAATATATATATTAAAAGTGAACGAAAAATAATAATAATAAGGGGTGATAGATATGCTTTTAAAATTAAGGGATTAATACCAGGGAAATGTGTAAAATTGTAAAAAATGAAAAGTTGAGACAAAAATAATATTAGTAAGTATTGACTCAATGGATTTTTTTTTTTTTTTTAAGTGATGGATTTCATTCTTAATATAACTTAATTCCAACTAAGATATATTATTTTTGTTAGTGTATGTCCTAAAAATCATTCGTGTTATCGGTTTCAGGGTTAGTGATTTTGTATAAATATTAGACTATGAATAAAAGAATTGTTCGATATTCACATATATTAACTATTTCTTTTATACGAACATGCTCATATATAAAGAATGTATGTGAATTGTCTAAATATCTTCGTTTAATTGTTAAATGAAATTATCAAATTGTTCCTTACATACGTGATATAAATTGGACAACTATATCACATAGTAAGCATACTAGTTGCTACCTAATGATATCATATGATGATATATGTAGGTCGACAATATGGATATTGTTAGAAGCGCATTAGTATAGATTTATAGTTAGTGAACTATTTATCGAACAGGGTTACATATTGACAAATCACATGGTATACACGTAGTCAATGATTTGTCAATAGATTGCAATAGTGTGCGATGTAATCCTTTGATCTGAAACATCTAAAATCAGACTCTGTATGGATGGGTATATTTCATATGGTGTATACGTACAGAGCTAATCATGCCTTGTATAAGAAGCCGGTTTGAGTATGCTTTGTTTATACAAGTGTTCGATTGACAGTCAAGACGGGATCCGTTGACTTGACACTATAGACTTAGAGTTTTCGTTGACTCTGTACGAGTTGAGTTCCTAAATGAATGTCGATATGATGTGCAGATTTTAAGTCTATGACCATAGCAATCATGACATATAATCGACGATTCGTATAGACATCGAGATTAGGGTTTTGACATTCCATGAACCCGGACTTAATCAGGATATGACAATGGAGGGATATTACCCACATGTAATGTGCAATCATTGGAGGTTTAATTAAGACACTTCTCCATTGTGACTTAGGGACTATGGCACGTAGCTAGATACTAATCATAGTCATTCGAGACCGAATTGTTCGAAGTCAAAGTGTTCGATATTAGCTTACGGTTGAGTCACGGTGAACCTTCACGATCTACCCAATTTCCTAAGAGTTCCCATATAGGAGGAGCAGATAAAATGTTATCGAGAGAGGGCTAGCGACCTCATGATAACTTAAAGAATGTCGAAATAAATACGTATAATCGGTATATGTATTTATTATTCTTTAAAGTATTAAAGAATTGATATATTGATATCATAAAGTAATTTAAAGTAAATTACATAACCTAAAATAATAATATTGATTATCAAATTTATTAGAATATGATTCTAAGGTGAAATGGTGAAAAGCTAGATTAAATTGTTAATTTAGTGCAAAATAATCATTTTGCCCCTATGTGATACAAATATGTAATTTATTGTAAATTATATATTTCAATTTGATAATTGTGATTATCAAACATATTAAAATATTATTTTAATAGAAAATGATAAATTTTACAATAAAGTGTTTAATTTAAAAAGAAATTACTATTTTAACCTTATGTATAATGTTGACCAAGGGCATTATGGCAAATGTACCATAATTTTGGATTTATGAAAATTCAATATATATATTAGTATGTCTAAATATCAAATTTTTTAATGGTTAGAGAATTTGACAAGTGTTAAAATATACTTGACTAATATTTTGACACTTGGTATATTAATATATATATTTAATTATTTAATTTATTTTTAATTAATTTTTTCTTAATCAAAGTTACTATTCAAGTTTGATTGAGCCCATCCATATAAAATAGGCATGGTTGTATCACATATGAGTGCGATTAATTAAATATATTTATATGGATAAATATCACATTTAATTAAATGGAAAAAGGTGGAAAATTGAATTGAATTTGGGTTATCTCCTTCCTTCCAACGTGAGGTAGCCATGGGAGCCAATTTGGGGAGGATGTTAAGTGTAGAGAGCTCACACTTGTGAGCTTGGTATTCACCAAAAAGTAAGGCAAGGGTTGCTAAGGTAACATGCTTCCTTTTGCACTCATTTTCTTCCTTGGATGTTTCATTGAAAAACATGGTTTTAAGCTTTGTTTCCTAGGGAGAGAAACTTCAATTATGGATGTTTTAGGCCATTAAAAACTAACAAATGGTATCAAATCATGTTTGGTTGATGGCTTGATGGTTTGTTTGCTCGATGTTTTGGTGAAACCCTAAATGGGTGTCATTTGGGAGAGCTTGGTGCCAACTTGTGAGTCTTGATGGGGAATTGTTTTCCATCAATTACATTGTGTTTCTAAGATATGTTATATAATAATTGATGCTTAGGAATGATTGTGGGAGTTGGCAAAGTGGAAAAATTGAGTTTGGAACTCAACTAAGTGCCATTTAGCACATTTTTGTACCTTTGTGTGTTTTGAGTTGGTTTGTGTATCAAATGGCCTTGGTGATGTGTTTGGGCATTTTTGACACTTAGTTAAATGTGTTATTAAGTGATTTTGATGTTGTTTATAATTGGGAACCATTTGAAATTAAAGAGAAAAAATGGCAAAGATTCGGGTGCAGAGGCCTCAAGCCCCTGTTTGTTTTTGTGGCAGGCACGTGTAATACATGCGCCCATTCGCCTGCTAGCAGATGGGAGCATGGAACCATTTTGTTTAGGCACGTGGCCTGCATACTACGCACACGCTGTGCCCAGCCCGCCCCGTCACGTGTGCCCAGCGTAAGTTTTGTCACAAATTAATTTTTCCATATTTTTTTGTTTAATCGGACTTCGAACGCATCCCGATTCGCATTTTGAGTAATATTGATCACTTATTAGCGCGTTTTGATGAAAACAACACATCACCTTGGCCCAGGGGTAAAATTAAAATTTTTAAAAATATTAATTATTTGATAATTAATTAAATTATTTTGTGTATTTTTAAATGTTGATTTAGAATCAATATATTCAATTGTTGAATATAAAATATTTATTTAGGTATTCAAATATTGAATAAATAAATAAATATTAAAATTATTTATTTGATAAATATATGAAATAAACATTAAAATGTTTATATGATAAAATTTTAATGTAGGTTTGATTTTACAATTATGATTGTATGAAAAGTAAATATATGCCTTAATTTCTTTTTCTCCTACTGTTCACCCTTTACTCTCATCTCTTTAGGATTGTCTTGATCAAAATCCTCTTTTTTTATGTTTTTATTAAGAATTCTCCTCATATCCCTTGTATTTAGGCTACATTTTAGCCCTCATTTACTGCTTGTCACAGGATTACAAGGAATATAAGGTGGTTTAGATTGGGATCTATCAAAAGTCCTGAAAGAGACATTGTCATCCCTCTATTTGATCATCACTTCTGGTGAAAAGTTAAAGGCTTTCCCTTTCCCTTTCTCAATGATGATATATCTTTTCTTAGAAGCATTCCCTTAGGGCTTTGACTTTTCAATTACCCATCCTTATAATATTGAAGGGACTACTCTCCACCGCCTCTGATAATATGGTAATTTTTGGACCAAAAGATCCACTCTAGAGCATATTCTTCATCTCCACAATCTTTTTAATCAAAGTTTGAATCTATTAATCATTTTTTGAATGCCTTCTTTTGCTATCATTCAACCATTGAATTCATTCAGCAATTTCTTCATTAACCTCTTTGGAGGTAGCCTGTTGTAGAGGTGAAGGTATGGATCTTGTCTTGGAGTTAGTTTCTTCAGTGTTTTACCTCTATAAATTGCAATTATTATTGGCTATAGTAATTTTTTCTAGGGAGTTTCCTTCTTGATTTCTTCTCTCATTTGTACGCCTCTTAATTGTATACGTTCTAGTTGCAACCATGACTTTTCTCTTTACTTTTGCTCCAATTGTTATTATGAATTTTTATCTAGATTCCCCACAGACGACACAAATGTTAATGTACAAAAATTTTTCTCATACTTCAGGCACTAAAATAACTTTATCTTCTCACTAGATTTGTAATGGCCTAAAATTACAAAGAATGATTAGGAATAATGCTAGTAATCTAACAAAAATCCTCTAATATTTAAGTTAAGGTTTTTCTTAGATAAAAAATCTAAGGGAGAAAACTTATAGCAATTTAGTCGCTTAATTCGAAAGAAAGTACCATATTTTCTCTTTCATGCTGTTTTATTACCTTTCATACTTTACTGCAATCATGTTACTTATAATTTTGGTATTTTCAAGGGTCATAAGATTACAAATCTTTATCATGGGATATAACTACTGAACTAAAAAAATCTTCCTTTATTTGTGAGAAAATTTACAAGTTTGAACCTTTTATACAATAAAATAGCGGTAGCAAAAATATCTCGATGTTTAATTTCATCCATGAGACCTTCATTGACCAAAGAGGTTTCAAAGTTCAACTTTATGGATGAGACCTTCATTAATTATCTTTTAAGATTAAACTATATGACATCTAGTGTGGGAGAGTTTCAGAGACGTCATGTTTCCTAATCTAAGATGAACATTTCTTGACATTGAGTCTTAAAGCTTGATTAATGTTCAAAACCTGGGACTGATTAACTCTTGATACCTTCTATCATATACCTAAATTGGTGAGTTCCAAAGCTTATTTTATTTTATACCACTTGATCTTTAATTTCTTTTATGACATTCCACTTGGTGTTAGTAGATTTTTTACTAGGTTCTAATCATATGGTTAGTTCTTAGGGTCTCAGATATTTTTCTCCAGAATAATAAATATTCTTTAATCTACTTTGGTTAATACATTTAATGAAATCAATATAATTACAATAAAAGTTACTTAATTAAATAGATAAGTAAATGAAATTTATTTTTTTGGTTATGTATATTTAATGGGTTAATTTATATTTAATTGATTAAATGAATAAAATACATAACCATCACATATTCTGCGTAAATGTCAAATCATATCTTGTGTACAAAAATAACGTGGACTCGGTAGTAGTTAACATAATCTTTATCATGCAATCTTGTAGCACGTTAAGAGGTTATCTTTTCTATTTATCTCAAACTAGATCATCGTCTTCCTTGGAAAAGAAAGACACACCATTACTATTGATATTATCAATATCTCTATTTATTAGCTTAGAGTTGCTTGTCAAACTTGCTTCATTCTTTCGAATTAATTTATCTTTCAATACTTTGTATTGCATATATTGAATAATATACCCTTGAGTTGTATTTGTCACAACTCAAAATTTATCTTTCAAACAAATTTTTTTACATCAAACTTTATTGGGTTTGAAATTCTATTTACAGACATATTTGCTTGTGTTAGAACCCAACTATGATACTATTTGATAAAATTTTTAGTCTCACTTAAAATCTTTTAAAACAAATATATCAAACAAATAATAATAATAAATATAGATGGAGAAAAATGCCAATTACACAACACAAAAATTTATATAAAAAACTTCTATAACGAAGAAAAACTACGACTGTCAAAGATGATGAGAAAAATTTACTATATAAAAAATTGTTATAACTACACTTTTAATAATTTTTCTTTTACCCTAATTCTAATTACAACCAATCTCAATCAACCTCACCTTTTGCAACATCTTGGGTGACAATAAGTGTCCCACATCATTAAGAGCAAAAGGAAATGTTGTATGTAAGTTGCGCTTTCTCTTAAGATTGTAATGGGACCTTTTGGGATGAGCAACGAGTTGTGAATGGCCCACTCCAAAAACAAAACTGTGAGGAGGCACGAATAACATCGTTGTGGTGTAGACCTTGAATTATGACACCATTTCTTCTTAGAATATGTCTAATCTAGAGATTAATTTATAAAATTAATAGACCTTATTTCCCTTAAAAAACTCTCTCTCTTTAGAATATGTCTAATTTAGAGATTAATTTCTAATATTAATAGACGCCATTTTTCTAAAAAAAAAAACTATCTAATTTAAGAGATTTTAAGTTGTATAATTTTTTTAATAAAAAATATATATGTTTTAAAAACCAAAAAAATGGTTAGTTTTCATGGGCGTAAATATGTAAATAAATTAATTAGATAAGGATATTTTTATAAATATATTTCATAAAATTTTTTAGACTTCTAAGATCAGAGTAAAAAAATTATTTTTCCATTAAGCAAAAAGTGTTTTAAGAAGTCGATTAAATTAAAACAATAATTTTAATATTAAATAAATAAATTTAGACAATTAAGTATTAAGATAAAAAAAAAGTAGTTTTAGATCTATTAATATATTATACGTGCCTGTTTGGCAGAGCTTTTTTTCAGTTTATCTTTTCTTTATAAGGAAAAACTCAACCAAATATCAATTTTTATAAACTCTTAAAAAATAAGTAGTTTTTATTTAATGTATTTATAAGAACAAATAAGTTCTACAAAAAAAAACTATGAAAATGAGCTTTTACTTCTCTTTTTTTTTTTGTAAACTCCAGTTTTTTAGAATATTATAAATTTTTTAAGTTATTTTTACCCATTAACTAAAAATAGAGGTTATTTAAAATTATTTTGTCAAATAAATTATTCATAAAAAATAGTAAACAATTTTTTTTTTATAAAATATTTATCAAATAGTTTTATCTTAAATATTTAAGCTCTTATCTTATACAAGAGCTTTTTTTCAGTTTTTAAACTAAAAAAAAGTCTGACCAACCCTTTTAATTAAGGATATGTTTGATTATAATTTATTAATTTTAAATATTCTCTAAATTAATAAATATAATTTGATGATAATAAATTGAGTTGAGAATGTTGATTTAAGTTCATATTTTGAATTTAATTTTAATAAATTATTTATAATTTAAATAAAATATCTAAATAATAATATATATAGTTAATATCTTCTAAAATTTAATCGGACAAAATCCATTCACCAACCCAAACCCTCTTAATTATTAAAAAAAAATTATCAGACAAGGCTAAATCATTCACATATTGTCCACATTTTTGTCACGTTATCAAATAACCAAAAATAAAATAAAAATATAAAACACGAGAAAATTGTAATCGTTAGAAAATGACAAATGTATGAAACTTCCGAGCACTTTCCTCCCGGCTCCACGGATCATCTCAATGCAGCAGGTAGATCAACCAATTATACAGTACCACGTCACCTGACATCGATAATATTCTAATCTCCATAATTCTACTCTTATTTGTAATTGAAAGAAAATTTTCAAATATATATATATATATTATGTAATGTAAATAATGTTGTGAGAAACGCTTTTGATATGCCAGTCTGTCTACTTATACTCTCTACACACAAACCCAGGATTCTAAATATTTTTAACTAAACAATTAATCCTTGCATCGTAAATGTTCTTATGCTGTAATGACCGCAGAGATTATTATAAGATGATTGTGAATTGTGATTCGTTTCTGAGAGACAAAGACAACCTTGGAAAAGTTGTTATTCTCCCAAATAACAAAAAGAAACTTCAATAGGAAAACCCTTAAGCTAGCGCACTCTTAACCTCTTTATTCTCATCTCATGCTTTTCCATTGACTTTAACTCAATGGGCATTCCATCTGCTACTGTAAATTAGCTTAATCAACCCTTATTTCTTGAGAAATCTCTGAATTTCATCTCATGGGGTTTCCCATGGTGGCTGTGGCCAAGCTCAACCTACTGTCATCAGTATCTCATGGTATAAGTCCCGCAATACTCGCAGGCTTGATATTCCCGTTTGTACTGAAATTCTCCTTCAGTTTCAGGATGATTCGGCAAGCTTACACTGATATGCTATACAGAACCAGGCTCTTCGCTTTTCAACTAGGTCGGATCGCTTTTGAATCTGAACCATCTGCAACAACTGTTGGTAATAACAGCAGATGGGAACGAGCTATTCGGCTAGTTTCCCAGAGGGTAACGCAAGCAAGAAGGGCATCCACCATAGAATCTGACGAGGATAACTTCCATACTCTCACAGTACTATCTCTGTAAAGCGCTTGTTCTTTTGTTAATTATGAGATAATATTCTCAGTGTGCTATCTCTGTAAATCACGTGTCCTTTGTTAATTATGTGAGCATTAATTATTCAGTCTTCATACATAAGTTGGCATTCTTGTCGTACTTGCTGAACTTATTATCATATACATATCGTCGTTCCAAACGTGCGAGTATGGTAAGCAAATGATCCATTTGCAACAAGTTGTTAGTGTAACTTCTCGAGGGAATATTGATCCTTGCGTTGCACAGAAAAATTAACAAGGAAAACATTTTATGAATGGGGATGATAAAGCTCAAAGGAAGCATTGAATGGATATTGAAAATGTTGGGCCATCATATTTACTTGGTCTGAGTACAGCCCCAGTGAATACGTTTGTCCTATATAGCTTTTTCTTATAATTCTCAGTTCTTTTATTATAATTGATTAATTTTTTTGTATTTTATATAGAAATTAAAATTTATGATGAAAAAGTCAAAATTACAATAAAAAAAAAAAATTAATTGAAAAAATGATCCGTTGTACTAAATGATTCACGTACATCTTAATGTATGAGATCCAAAAGTTTTTTGGTCCTTTCGCATTTACTTTTAAAAGGAAATTTGATCATCTTTCTTCCAAGACACAACTCGTAAGTCGGATAGGATTCTGAACCCATTGGAATCAATATCCTATTAGATCCGAGCTAGTTAAGTCATTGATCCCCGATATGATCTAATTTATGGTGTCACAGATATTTAGGATTTGTATCAACACGAATTCTTTTATTAGAAAAAGTAGAAATTGAATATCAATTATCTAATTACAAAACATACAAACCATTTATATTAATAGCTTTGCCAATACATACATTTTTAAAATGTATAATACATTCATTTCTATCGAACTGTACAGAATAACCATTATTACATAACAGAGAAATATAAATGATGTTTCTAGTTGCTGAAGCAAAATACAACACTCGCTCCATCCTTAAAATGTATCCTGATGGAAGTCTCAACTCGCATGTCTCAATGGCCTCTGCAGTAACTATTGCTCCATTAGCCATCCTGAGCATGATTTCATCGGGCGAAAATGTGAAACTATTCTGCATCACCTGCATAGAGACACATATGTGAGAAGTAGCTGTAGAATCAATAACCCATGAATGAATGTTAGAACTAGCACTTAGTTCATATTCAATCATAGAACAGAAATACATACCTTTCTTAGTCTTCTTAAGACTCTCGAGATACTACAGACAATTCCGTTTTCAATGTCCATCTGAACCACAATGGAAACATTTTTCTTTGATCTTGGGTTTGGATTTGGATGTCTTAAGAGGGTTAGCCTTCTTGGTTTTCTTCTTCTTAGGTCCAACTTTTGGACCTTAAGATGTACGTTTTGACCGTTTATCAGTCCTACTGGTAGTGGTCATGTGGACATCCTCATGTCCCTTACCCTTATTGTTCTGTATGTAGAACTCCTGAATCTCATTTAGCAGCTCTGAAAAAGTTCTCTCAATCCTATTCAAATTATAATTAGTTATAAACAATTTATAACTAGGAGGAAACAACTGCAGAATCAAATTCACCTTGAGGCGATCAGTCATAACGATGCCCTAAATGTCCAATTACCCGATGATATTGATCATCTTAATGACATGATCATCAGGCGAAACTCCTTCTCTGAGCCTCATACTGGATAGGGTAGAGCACATCTCGTATTGAACCACACGAGAGTTTTCACCATACAACTCTTGTAATGATTTGAGTATCTCATACGCAGATATCATACTCACGTGTTTAGTTTGTAGCTCCGGATTTATGAAAGCTAACATGTAGAGTCTCAGTCTAGGATTATCAACATGCCATTTGTTAAAGGCATCCTACTCCTCCTAGGGAGCATCTACCTCTAACGCCATCAACATCTCAGCCTCCAAGACATATCCCAAGTTTTCAAGTTTTCAAATTTCGTAACCAATCCTTCAGGTTTAGACCTGTTAGCATGTGATTGTCCAGTATTTTTTGGAAGACGTTGGATGATGATATTTTTTGAATGATGAGAGAACTGAAAAAACATAAAAGAAAGTTTGTCAGTGCAAAGTATCATAAATTGAATTCAACTATTGAAAAATAATTTACTATACATGATCTCATAAGCTCCCACTATCCTATTTAAATCCCATACTCCCTCAATAGGATTTAAATATTTTTGTCAAAATTTTTTAAAAAAATTAGTGGGGACTCGAATTCTCGCTTACATTAGTTGACCTCACATAATAGAAATCTTTGACAACTAATTTTAACAAGTAAAGAACAATTCTTTTCTGTATCACATACAAGACACGGTTCAAAACCTTTGTCCTAATTTCAGACACCTCACATAATAGAAATCTTGGAGTCCTACACTAGTCATACCCAAATCAATGTGTCTTTTTGAATAGTATTCTCATCCCAATCTCATATAATAGAATCTTGGTTAAATTTTGAAT